>JAODAL010025037.1:0-59428 GCA_025379985.1 Phyllomedusa bahiana
CGTCTTTTCTGTTTGCTTTTAAATTTTTGGGCCCTTAAAAAAGAAAATATTAATTGCTAATGCCATTGTTCCCCGTTCCCCCTTTTTTTATTTTTTTTTTTTATTCTACCCCATCGCCCCGAGCGCTAAAACCAAGTTTTCCTTTCTGAGTTTTCCGGGGTTGCCCATGGGGAAAGGAATGAAAGCACCCGTGGGGGAAAATATTTTTTACTTTTTGGGGGAGTATTTTTAGTAGTTTTAAATTTTTTACATAGGGGGCCCGTAAATTTTTGTAGTTTATATTCTTGTTTCCTAGGGGGGCAAGGGATTTTAGGGAGTTAAATTCTTGGGGACATAGGGGCAGGGGGTTTTAGTATTTTATTCTTTTACATTTGGGGGAGTTTTTTATAGGTGGGGACCCCATTCCCGGGCACAGAGGGAGGCACAACGGGTAGGTTGCAACAAAAAAAAGGGTTTTATTTTTTTCCCCCGGCAAAACAAAAAAGCAGTAATAACATAAAGTTATTCAGCAGGGTTACTTCAGCCGTAAAACACGCAGCAAAATCAAAGGGGAAAAATCCAGCATCAAAAAAAAATCAAACAGTTTTCCACCGTGTGGCTGGTGACTTCCCTTTTTAGGGGACCCACAGGTTTTGCTTAGGGGTCCGTCCGGGGCCCTCTCCCTCTCAGCACTCCCCTGGAGACAAATACTTCCAAACACTCCTTTAGATCAGGTTTTTCTCTCAAACCCGGTTTCTTTTCCCGCACAGGCTTTAAAGGCCCCAGGGATACTGGTTTAAAAGCCTGGACCGGGGGGGTGAACGGCCTCCCCCAAACCCACGCTACACCGTTCCGAAAAAGCAAACCCCAAAAAAAAGGGTGCACAGCAGCTTTGCTAAAATACACCCCCTACGTAACCCATGGGAAACCCATCTCAAATGCGGGGTTTTTTCCCCCCCATCAAAACCGGTTCCTTTTGGGGCCCCCCTAGTGCTTTTCTTGCTGCCATTTTGCTTGGTTTTTGGGGGAAAGAACCCCCGGGCTTTTGTTTTTTTTCCACGGAAAGGGTTTCCCCCCTGACATCCCCGGGGGCCCTTTTTACCAAAATTTTTACATAATACTAGGGAAAAAACCTTCCATCCACTTTTTTTCCGCTGGTTGCTTTCAAAATAGTTTTTATTTTTTGGGAAAAAAGGAGGGAGTATTATAGTAGTTATTTTTTGTTTTCATAGGGAGAGTATTATAGTATTTTTAATTCCCTTTTATATTTGGGGGCAGTATTTTATTTGGGTTTTTTCTTGTTTTTTAGGACAGTATTAATTTTAGTTTTATTCTTGTACTTTGGAAGCAGTATTAAAAGTAAATTTTTAATTTTGTTTTCATAAGGGGGGCAGTTTTATAGTAGTTTTATTCTTTTAAAATAGGAGGGGGTTTTTTTAGTAGTTATATTTTTTAAAATTTGGGAGCAGTTTTTTATAGTGTTTTTTGGGTTAAAATTTTGTACATAGGGAAACAGTATTATAGTAGTTATATTCTTGTTTAAAAAGGGGCAGTATTATAGTATTATTTTTCTTGGGACATAGGAGCAGTTTTATAGTTGTTATATTCTTGTACATATGGAGGAGTATTTTAGTAGTTATATTCTTGTACATAGGGAGCAGTATTATAGTAGTTATATTCTTGTACATAGGGAGCAGTATTATAGTAGTTATATTCTTGTACATAGGGGCAGTATTATAGTAATTATATTCTTGTACATAGGGAGCAGTATTATAGTAGTTATATTCTTGTACATGGGGAGCAGTATTATAGTAGTTATATTTTTCTACATAGGGATAATTCAAAACTACTAACAACAAAATATGATCTATTCCTAGGATTCTATCAAAAGCAGCTCACAAAAGAAAAATATATCCCAGAATTAAATATTAAAATCATACATTTTATTCATATGCATTAAAACACTTATAATCTCAAGGAAAACCAAGAGGACACAAACCACCTTAGCAAGATTACATACTCTAACAATACTACTCCCGGACCCTATTTGTGTCTATATTATAACCTGAAACCGTCAAAAAGATATACAATATACAATCAGTGAAAATACTCACGATACTGCAGTGTTATCTCAACAAATGACGCCAGAGATGTAAGAACCGGCCCCAGGGATCCAGGAGAAGCTGGGCAGGAGAAAGTCATATGTATTAGCCCTAGTATAAATCTATCAAAGGAGGAGCACCCGTCCTGAAAAAGGACGTCCCCTCCTATCGTAGGCTGACCCTATAAGGCCCTCAAATAACACATAAGGTTAAATCCTGCACCAACTTTAAAGACATATGCAAAACGCATATGTCAAAACATAGGATAATTAAAAAATGTCCCAACGCGTTTCCCCAGAATAACTGGTTCATCAGGGGACAAACACAAGATTACCCAAATCCAGATGATGGAAAAAATGGTAAGGTGGTAGCCACTTGATATGTAGATAAGTAACTGGGACTACACTGAAGGTGAAAACACTCCTAATTATACCTGTAGCCCCTCCCACTAAATACAAACGCCCCAATAGAGAGCCACTGTGAGTGAATAGATGTGACCCGCCCTACTAAAAAGACATATCACCAACACTCACCAGCACTATAATGAAGGCAGATAATAGGGACTTCATAATCCCTTCCGGCACAGGCCCACAGCATGTCAATACATTTACATGTACAGACACAGCAGTCACTGAGCGCATGCAGAGGCGTAACTTCAAGCTCTTGGGTCCTGGTGCAAAAAGTGAAATGGGGCCCCCCAGTTACCATGCACCATTTACAATGCTGGTATCTTCTTATGTGGCAGGAGGGCTTTTGGGCCCCCTCAGGCTGCTGGGCCCGGTAGCGACTGCTACCGCTGCACCCCCTGTAGCTACGCCCTTGAGCGCATGGGTACGCACACACGTTTAGATCCGCACATGCCACACTCCACTTCCGGGACGCCAACAACACATCCGGTCCCTAGTGGTAACATGAAAGCGCCTGGAAACATAGTCCTAGCGCCTTAACACACCACACTCCACGCCGCGCTTCACTTCCGGAACGCTGTAGTCACTTCCGGTTCTTAGTGACAGCATAGGAGCGTCAGAGGAATAATCATAGCTCCGCCACTCACATTATAAATATTGACACTTGGACAGCACTGACAACAGGGCCAATATGAAGAGTCAATAAAATATGTGGCAATCAATGTATATTCATATCAAGGGGACTGAATGCAGTCTAAGGATTATACTGATGAAAATATAGGGAAGGCTCCAAAATGCGGAGCTATATTCCCAGCCATAAATAAAGGATACAGCAGCTCACAGAGAGCTAGTAAAGGGGAAAAAAAAAAGGGGAAGAAAGGACCAACAAATAAAGTTTTCACAAGAAACATCCAATATATAAAGATTCCTTGAGACCTGCTGGGGATACAGTACACAATCTATGTATCCATTCTGTCTCTTTTCTCAAGATCAAACCATCTCAATCACCCCCCCCCTAGGTGATTTCCGTATGACTTCAATAACAGTAAATCTGAATTGGTTGGGGTCATTACCATGAAATTCAATGGCATGTCGGGCCAGAGGGGTGTCTCTCTGATGTCTCATATCAGCCAAGTGTTCACCCATTCTCCTCCTGAACTGTCTCTTCGTCTTTCCAACATAACCAAGGGGACAACTACACATACAGAGGTATACCACGCCTTCAGTTTTGCAATTAGAAAAATCCTTTAGTCTGTATATCTTACCAGTGTGATAATCCACAAATACTTTTGATTGGTCAATAAAGGGACAGGCGATACAGTTGTCGCCACATCGAAAGGTGCCCAATGGGCGACGATCCAGCCACGTACCTGATCGTTTAACCGGGGTATACAGACTATGAACTAGTCGATTCTGCAGAGATCTACCACGTCTATATGTTATTAAAGATAATTTCAGTAAAATACCCTCAAGGTCAGGGTCAGACAGAAGAATATCCCAGTGTTTCTGAATACTCTTTTTAGTAGCCACATGACCCTGATCAAAATCTGCCACTATCCTGGCTTTTTTGTCATTACTGACCTGAGGATTTTTTGTCTCAACCAATGCCTTAGATCTATCAAATTTAGAGACTTCCTGATACATTTCTTGAACCACATCAGTGGGATAAACCCGACTTAAAAAACGCGTTTTCAGATCTTTCGCTTGAAAAAATTAATCTCAATCCCGTGAACAGTTTCTACGTATTCGAAGGAATTGACCCTTCGGAATACCACGTTTTAAATTCGTGGGATGATAACTCTCCCATCGGAGTAAACTGTTCGTTGCAGTAATTTTCCGAAACGTTTTCGTATGTAGATTGCCCCTTCTATCTTTCAAGATAAAAATATCCAAAAAGGGAAGAGACCACGCATCTATGGCCGACGTAAACTTCCTACCAATGTCATTGATATTTAGCTTTTCAACGAAGGTGTCAAACTCTTGTGTTGAGCCATTCCATAAAATAATGATGTTATCTATGTATCTGCCCCACATAAGGATGTTATTCGTGTGGGGCTGATTTTCCTCTGAAAAAACAATGGTCTCCTCCCACCAGCCCAGGAATAGGTTTGCGTATGTCGAGGCGCAGGGACTCCCCATGGCCGTACCCCTGAGCTGGTGGTGGAACCTTCCATTGAAAACAAAATAGTTATGGCTCAACAGAAAAGAATCAAACGTTCAATAAATGCATTATGTGCATAAAATTGCGTTCCTCTGGAGGATAGAATATATTTTACAGCCTGTATCCCACCGTCATGCGGGATACTGCTGTAGAGGGCCTCTACGTCTATTGACGCCAGCATAGTATTGCTCTCTACAGTCATCCCATCGAGTCTCCTTAATAAATCTGGGGTGTCCTTTATGAACGAGGGAAGTGCAAAAACGAACTCTTTCAAGATTTTATCTATATATATACTCACATTTTGAGATAACGAGTTGACCCCGGACACTATTGGTCGTCCTTTAAGCGGTATAAGTCCCTTATGTATTTTAGGGAGTGCATAGAAACATGGTACTACTGGATGTTTTGGAATCATGAACTGACACTCATTTTTAGAGATCAAGCCTTCCTCAAATGCCTCTACCAATATATTCTCCAATTCCAGACTAAACCGCTCTGTCGGGTCTTTTTTCAAAATGGCATAAGCATCCCTCTCCAGCAATAATGCATTACACATCCCAAGATATTTTACATGGTCCAATATGACCAGATTGCCACCTTTGTCTGAGGGCTTCAAGATAATAGTATCATCATGCTCCAAACCCTCCAATGCCTCCATTTCATCCTTTGTAAGATTATTATCTAAAGATCTAAATCTCAGTCTATCCAAGTAACTACAGACTAACTTCAAAAAGAGGTCAATCTCCGGACATTCCATGACAGGTGGCATACGAGTACTCTTGGGTTTTAAATCAGTCAACCCTTCCAAACTATCCTCCAAACCAGCCAATAATCTAACATCAGATAGATCTTCTTCATTGACACCAAGTGCTCTGGCCTCATTCAAATCTTTATGTTTAAAGAATATATGCCATTTCAGGCGTCTCACAAAAAGGTCAATGTCCTTAATCCAATTGAAACTTCTGTACTTCACTGATGGAACGAAATTGAGCCCCTTTGACAATACTGCAGTTTCTTTATCCGTAAGTTGTCTATCTGACAAATTTATGACCTGCACATCATCTAATATTTTATCTTCCTCCGTTCTCTGAGACCATAATTTATTGCTCTCTGGTTCTCTAAAAAAGAGGATGAACCAGATAACAAGGAGGCAGTATTAGGCAGTACATAGGAGCAGTATTATAGTAGTTATATTCTTGTATATAGGAGCAGTATTATAGTAGTTATATTCTTGTACATAGGAGCAGTATTATAGTAGTTATATTCTTGTATATAGGGGCAGTATTATAGTAGTTATATTCTTGTACATAGGGGCAGTATTATAGTAGTTATATTCTTGTACATAGAGGGCAGTATTATAGTAGTTATATTCTTGTACATAGGGGACAGTATTATAGTAGTTATATTCTTGTACATAGGAGACAGTATTATAGTAGTTATATTCTTTTTATATAGGGGCAATTTTTATTGTGTAAACAAACAGGGATACAATCAATCAAAACAATAATTCCATCAAATACAAAACAAAAATTCAAAACATTGCACCCAAACTAAACATAAGGGGAGTAAATTCAACATAAAGAGTCCAAACCTGTTGGGGAAAAAGGACAAAACACAATGCTAACAAAGTAATGTATCACATACCGGACATATATTTCTCCTTCATTTCTCACTCTCCTGGTTCTTCCTAACCTCTATTGCTCATGATCTGGGTGACAATGGTCATAGGTCAGAATCAGACCCGTCCTCCCTACCACCTGTCTCCATGTCTGAATCTGACTGGTGGGGCCTCCTTCTCTTGGGGGGATCATTCTCCGGGTCCCCATCATACTCCTCTATTATTTGCTTTAGTTCCCGTTCTAGCTCTGCCTCAGCTTCCTCCTCAGACAGGACACTGTACCTGTTGGAGAGCAGCATCGCGCCCTCACCCTTATTCACCTTCTTCCCACCAGATCTCTGGACAAGAGTCCATTCTTCCTCAGGTTTTCAGGTGGATTTAACCTTTTTCCTCTTACTTTTTGAGGTCCCTCTCTCTCTGACGTTAGATGTTGGGCCTGGAGTAGAGCTGCTACCTGGGTGCTGTCCATCCTGCTCTGCCACCTCCATGCTCCCCTCTATGACCCCTGCCTGTGGTTGGTCTGGCTGGTTACCTGTGTCTGGCTGGTTACCTGTGTCTGGCTGGTTACCTGTGTCAGGCTGTGGTTCTGGCTGGGTCAACAAGGCCACCTCCTCCAGGTCATCTGGGTTGTCTGCCCCCTCCAGTAAGCCCTCATCAGGGGAGTCCCTGCAGATGTTATGCCAGGCGTTGGGGCAATCTCTGTGGGCAAGACCGACCTCACCACACAAATTGCACCTGATCTTCTGGCACGTGGCACTGACATGGCCCTCTTCCCCACATAGGTTACACTTCACCACGGAGCACACGCTCGCTATATGCTCGGGCCTCCCACATTTAAAGCATTTCCGGGGCTGACCGGGGTAGAAGCAGACGCCCTTCTTCTGGCCGATAAAGAAGGAGTTGGGCAGATGGTGGGTAACATTGTGCTCCTGACGCAGCTTAACTAGGACCTTCCACCCTCCAGTCCAGACTCCAGACTCCATACTCATCCCTGGTCTTAGTGAGGTCAGAGACAGGGTCACACTGTCTCCTGAGCCAGAGCACAATGTCCTGGTAGGGGACGGCTTCATTCCAGAACATGATGGTGACGTTCATTGTGTCTGGCCTAGAGATGGGGATGAAGCTGAACTTGTCCCAGCCCTCTCTGTCTCTGAACCTGGTGAAGCTGGACCAGAACTGGTCCAGGTCCGACATGAGCTTGAAGCTCACATCATAGCCCTGCCTGTCAGGAAGATTAATCACTGCCAGGATGCTGCTAGGCAGGAAGCCCATTTGGCCACACAATAGGTCTCGCACCACAAACCTCCTACGGGGGCAGATCTTCCTTGGGACCCTTATGCCTGAAACGGATCACATTCCTCCTCTTGAAGGCCTGGCCCGTGTAACTGCTGTTGGATGTAAATGAAGGTGAACCTCTGCTCCAGGCATTCCCAGGAGGGGCATGACTAGCACCGCTCTCCTGAGGGGGCGGTGGACGCGGTGTGGGCTGCTGACCACCTGCACTAGGGGGCTCCACTACCACTGGGGTGACTAATGGGGGAAAATCCTCAGCAGTGGATTGAGCGGTGCCCTCATCCCCATCAACCTCAATACATTCTGCAGCAATAGGACCTACAGGCTGAACCAAACCTGACTCTGGAGATGGAGCTAGCTCCCACACAGACTGCAAAACATTATCCCCTGCAGGAGCATTACCAGACACAGAGTCCTCAGCAGCATCAGAAGCAGACATGTCAAAATCATTAGCAGAAGAGTCCTGCACAGCAGAGTCCTGAGAGCCTTGCAATGCAGACTCCTGAGTATCCTGCACTACAGGGCAGCAATTACCCTGCACAGGTATCACCTGTGGACCCTGCTCTGCTGCTGCACAGATCCCTCCAGGGATGAGTCCACAGTCCTGCTGCAATGTGCTCTCTGCTGGGACTTGTAGTGCCTGCTCTGCTACCACACAGTTACCTTCAGGTAAGTGTCCATGCTGCTGGATACTCTCTTGCGGTGTAGGCTGGAGTTCATACTGGTGGACAGTGACCACTGGGACTTGTAGTTCTGGTGAGAGTCCCTGGTCTTGATGCTTGTCTGGTGTTGCTGCAGATCCTGGTTGCTGCTGGACATTTTTCCTGTACAGATCTCCCTCTTCAAAGGGAAAGCTTGCTGGACGTAATATAGGCTTAGAGGAGGCTTTAGTTGACTGCAGACCTGTGCTTGGCCCCTGCCTCTCAAACATATCCTGGTTCCTGTAGGTTTCCCCAACAGGTCCCAGTTGCCCCATGATAGTCTCCATCTCCTTCAGGGTCTCTTCCAGCTGTAGGGCCAGTGGCCCCAGCTTCTTGTCCATGAGGTCGTGTCTCTCAGGGATGGCGGCCTTCATCTTGTACATGCAGTTGATCTTTTTCTGCAGTAGGACCTTGTCCTTCTTGAGGGTGTTCATTCTCTGCACCAGTGCAGGGATCTGGTCGGCCAGGTGTAGCTCTGGGGCGCGCTCTGCCCCATTACTGGGGGGCTCTGGAGGCTGCTGGCTCTGTGCTGCTACTGCCAGGGGGTCACACTCCCTGGATTGGGGACCGGCTCCCAGGTTCCTCTTAGCTGTGGTGTTACGGGCCCCTTGTAGCTTGGCTGTCTTGGCGTCCTCCACCTTACTGCCCACATGTTTGCTGCTCCCAGATCGGGTACGTTCACACTGCATCATTACCTGCTGCTGCAGATTCTGCTGGATGGTCTGTCTCTCCAGAGAGGTTCTCGGATGTCTGCTCGGGGTCTGGCTGGTCTGCACACCTGCAGGCTGCAATGGCGTCTGCTTCACCTGCTGCATGCTGGCGGGTTCTTGCTCCAAACTTTTCATTTCTGATGCTTCTTGCTGCTCATCAATGCTTCTCCCATCACTTCCATGACTGCTCTTCACTGCACAAACTTCATCTGTAACTTTGGGATTTTCATCCCTGGATTGAGTAGCCTGGGGGTTTGTTCCAAGATTAGGCCGTGAAGCCTGGGCCTTGCTTTGGGAAGTTCCCCTGCCAGGGTGGCCCTGCCCTGGGCATTCTCCAGACATGGGAGCTCTACAAAACACGTCCTCTCTCTAGGGAGGCAGTATTATAGTAGTTATATTCTTGTACATAGGGAGCAGTATTATAGTAGTTATATTCTTGTACATAGGGAGCAGTATTATAGTAGTTATATTCTTGTACATAAGAGCAGTATTATAGTAGTTATATTCTTGTACATAGGGGCAGTATTATAGTAGTTATATTCTTGTACATAGTAGCAGTATTATAGTAGTTATATTCTTGTACATAGAAGCAGTATTATAGTATAGACGTAAAGAAAACAAATGTAAATCAGCTCACCCATAAAGTCCAATGTTATTCTCTTAGTAGAGGTACAGTCAAAAAATACCACTGCTAAGGAAATAACTACAGAAAAAAATTATCAGTTTTCCAGACAAGAGATGAGGCACAACGAAAAAAAAACCCTTTTTTTTATTCTTGTTCCATTAAAAAACAGGTAATTCCAGCACACATGAAGACATTAATTCAAATCCCATCTTGATTCACTGACAAACAAAACCGACGTGTTACGGGTCACGGACCCTTACTCATGGTGTGTCGGGATAGTGACCCGGAGCATGTTTCATACTTAGGGACACATGTATGAACCTGTTTAGGTCTAAAACTCACTTTTTTACCCATAGGGGCCGTTCACACGGCTTATTTCGGCGCGGATTGGTGCCATACTGCGCGCCGGATTTGCGCTGCAGTACGGCGCCAATCCGTCGCAGTAATTACGGTAATCCACCGTTCTCATAGAGAACAGTGGATTCCATCGCTCCAAACCGCTCGGCGAATCCGCCGGGCGGGGAGAAACTGACATGCACATTATCCAGGCGCAATACTCGCCGTGGATAATGGAAGTCTATGGGGCTGGCAGGCCGCGCCCCCGCCCCTTATTCAAGCCGGAATTGCTAGCGCAATCCGGCTCGTAATTTCGTCTTGAATAAGCCGTGTGAACACGGCCTTAGTGTTTTATACTTAGGTGACTGCTCATAATTACGGTAACCCTTATGTGCACCAATTTAAAAACACATATAAAAGAAAACAAAACAAAAAAACTAAGATCACAGATAATAAATCATTACTATTATCATAAACAGCCGAAGTTAAATTATAATAAAAACTAATCCTGACGTGATATCCTGCTTCGTATTTAAGCCTTGCGGTGTTCGGTTGCCTAAACTAAAAATCCATCAAGCTACTCGAGATAGTAATTTTTTCTGAAGATCGCTTCCCCTTGGTGGGCACAAAACTTTCTCTATACCTATAACTGCTAGGCTAGAACTATTTCCTGCATGCTTCTATGAAAAATGCCTTGACACAGCAGAAGACTTGGTCTGGCCGCATCAGAAAGATGTTGCCGGATCCGTACCTTCAGAAGCCCAGTGGTACAGCCAACATATTGTAGCTGACATTCCTCACAGCTTACTAAGTATATTACATATTTCGAATTACAGTTAATGGGAGTTTGTATAGCAAAGGTTTTGCCATTGCTGAGAGATACAAATTTGTTGGTGTTCTGTACAAAATTACAAGCAGTACATAGCGTCTGACCACACTTGTAAAAGCCTTTATAGTTCAACCATGAGCTACTTCTGGTATCTCAAGGCTTTAGGGCATGTTCACACTGCGTTTTTGGACGAGGTTTTCGGAGCGTTTCCTCGCCCAAAACCACATCAAAACCTCATCTGAAACACATTTCTTCAGAAGAGGTTTTAGAAGCGTTTCTCGGCGAGGTTTTGGGTGAGGTTTTGGATCAAGTTTTCAACAAGGTTTTCACCCATACAAATTAATAGTTAGGACAAGAACTGCACCCAAAATGCGGCAAAAATACGCTTCAAGAATTGACATGACACTTCTTTCCAAAGAAGCGTGTAAAAACCTCGTTGTGTGTGAACTACAACAAGGTTTTACATAGGAATCAATTAAATGAACTGGGGATGTTTTGGAACCGTTTTGGACGTGGTTTTGGGCGAAGAAATGCTCCAAAAACCTTGTCCAAAACCTCATCCAAATAAACCGCGTGAACATGCCCTTAATAAAACTGGTGAAACCAAAGAACCAACAGTAGAATGGTACAAATCTAAATTCCCTTCGAAGAATTCTTTTAATCTCATTGTTAACATATTATATTGGTAGATGTGTTTTGATAATTTCCACTACTCTTTTGTATTGTCTACTGTATCTTGTAGATAGGAAGGGTGGTTGTGTTAATATTATTACTGCTGTTACTTTGTCTGTTTGATTTCTTCAAAAGGTTATCTCTATTGACAGCTGCTTCTTTGTTCTTACCCTGATGTGAGTATAGCCCATCTTATTGAGGCGCATTCAACACAGATTTTGTTATTTGGAGAACTCTACTGGATCCGAACAATTCCTTTTTAATCTGTACAGTTCCCCTGCTGGTGTTTTATTCAGAACATGGTGGGGATGGCATGAATCAACCTTTAATATAGAGTTGTGAGCTGTGAATTTCCGATATGGTTGGAATTTAATCATCTCCCTAGGCTCCCCAATCAAAGTAACTTCTAGATAATCTATAGATTGTGTATTTTATTGGTGTGCAAAGCACAAGTTCATGCCATTATTGTTTATGTATGACACAAAATCCACAACCGAATCGATGTCCTCCAGCCATATTAGTAGTAAATCGTCTATATATCGACCGTACCACTTCACATGGTGGGCGGAGATATTGGGCGACATATATGAAAGGGTTTTTCACCCTTTTTCTGGCGTACAATGCACCTAACTGAGCCGGCTACGATGTCTAATGCACCTAATGAATGTGTTAGGCGCATTGTTCGTAAGATTCAACACTTTCGAATGCGCCTAACATGAGGGGGTGTTCTGGAGGTGTCGCCCCACATTCTTAATATTAGACACATATATGAATGTGGTTCGGCAAAACTAGGCGCATAACTGCTCCAACAGGCAGACCTATTTCAATGTGATCTGTCTGAGGAGTCGAAGTGGAGCTAAAATGTCCAATACTTCTCAACTTACACCAGTACATTAAAAAAAGGCATTTATTAGAATATCAAACTGTATAAAATTAAATTATTTAAATTTAATAAAAAATTGTATGATATAAAATTAATATAAAAATATATAATATCCAAAAAATATAAATATAAAAATATCTCCTAGAAAATGTATTTAAAATTAAAAGAATCTAAAGCTACTTTTACATTAAATAAACAACTGATGATGTTGTTCAATTTTTTAAAATTTTAATTTTGACTACATTAAATTTGAAATGTATTCACCCTTTTTTCCACATACGGCAAGAGCCAGCACATCACAGGTATTGCTGTGACCTGTGGTCCACCAAGCAGGATCAGAACCATATTTTCTATTTACTGACATGCTATTCCAGTGACTTCTCTTATTTCCAGCCTTTCTATAACTTTAATACATATGCGCCTAACACACAGGCGAGGGGGCGGGGAACTTTACACCATTTATGAACGCACAAAAACCACTTTCATACATCAGGCGCATTATACACTGAAAATGAGACTCGACTATTCATTTTAACGCACCTGCGTTCATACATGCCGCCTATTATTTTCTCCAAATAGATATTTCTCTTCCCAGATCAACATATAGATATTAGCCAGAGCAGGGGAGAATCTTGCTCCCATCAAGGCACAATATGTTTGTAGAAAGAAATTACCATCAAACCTAAAAAATTGTGGCTTAAAAGGTCTTCTACTGCCAACAAAATAAATTCTTGTTTGTCTCTAGAGAAACGACTAAATCTGCTTAGAAAATCACAGAAATCTGGTCGCATGGAATGCAGGGATATAATCCCATTACATCGCAAGATAACCTGGCTCACCCAGCTGACCAGGACATATTCTCCATAATGGTCACCAGTTGCTTGGTATCCCTTAAAGGGGTTGTCTCACTACAGGGATTGCTGCTTTTTATGTTAAAGATCTTGCAAAAACAAGTCACTTTCCAATATGTGTCCATTACCAGTGTCCTACCTATTCTGAGATATCCCCTCTTGTATGGGCTGCATCAGCTCCTCAGGTCGCTATAGCTACAGACCAGTTCAATCTCTCGTAATAAGCTGCCAGCACTGGTTGCTATAGCTACAGACCTGGCTTCTACTGCAGCCTAGTAGAAGACAGTAAACACCCCCTGAATTCAAAATGAAACCAAGAAAACAGGACTGAGGTCAGATGAATCAGTGTAGTGAGACAAGCCCTTTAAGTAGCCTGGCAATTCCACCACTAAAGGTTGTAGTTGAATGTAGACTCATCGTCCTAGTTCCTCATTCAGAGAACCTATAGCTGAGATGATTGGTCGGAAAGTCGGGGGAAGCCTTCCTCCCCTTATGGAGTTTTGGCAGACCATGATAGATTGGTTGATGGGGTTTTGTATTAACATTTTATCCTCAATATTCCGGGTAAAAAATCCCAAATTTACCCCATTATCTAGGATTTTACTAAGGACAGACTTAAACTCTTGAGTCGGATCCCCATTGAGAGCTCTGTAGGTATCGGATTGTTGTAAAATTCTCAAATTTTCCTATCTGTATAATTCTGTATCTAAATGTACAACCCTCCCCCACTTTTGTCAGCACTATGAATAGTTAATTCCCCATTGTCTTGTATCTCCTTCAGTGCTTTGCTCTCTCCTTTGATCAAATTGGACACCTTCTTCATTTCTTTTTATACATCTCCACTTTTTGATGTACGGTTATTTCAACAAGTCTTTCTCAATGCGATCTTGGAATAAATCCAAGGTAGCAAGCTGTGATGTAGAGGATAAAATCCTGGGTTTTTAATAAAGAATTCACTCTCTGTGCATTGATCTTGACTATTTAGCGTCGTAAAGAGCGTAGTTGGACTATGCCCTGTAAATCTGAAAACCCTGGGATAATATTCTCCTGTGTATATTCATCCTCAATTGAAATATAATTATTGGTTATTGATGTCAATGACTCCAATTCTGAATCTGGTTTCTTTTTATAAAAAATTTTTATTGACACCAAGAAAAAACATACGATAATACAGTATTGCGAGGTAGACAACATTCAGTGTCAGTGATTTAAATTAATTTACTGGTCTCGATCGCCTCCAATAATTATCTCACCACTCTACTGTTCACCCTATCAGTCCACCCTGAGGGGGCCCAGATCATCTGCCAGAACTTTGAGTAAGTACTCGTATCTTTGAAAGGAAGCATCATGTCTCTTCTTTCCTGTGGTGTTAAAAAATTTTCAATAAAAATTCTCCATTTACGGAAAAACCCTTTGACTCTTGTCTTATTGTTTTCCACCCCCCTTTACCCAAAAAAAAAATATTTGACCAATCAATTCCTTTTTAATGGGGGGGATTCCATTAACCACCGCTTCAAGAAACTCCTTTGCAACCCAAAAAAGAAAATATGACCCAATTTTGGGAATCGGGAGCATTCGGTTTAATAAAAATATGGGATGGGGAGATAACCCATCTCAAAAATCCATATTGGAAGTAAATTCAAAAAATTTGTTCCCCAAAAAAATCTTAGGGATTTTAACAGCCCATATCCTTTTAAAAACCCGCACCCGGTGCTGACACCTAGGACATACCCCAATTGCTACCCAAACCGGGGGAGGGGGACTAAAACATATATTGAAAGGGGTAATATTTTAAAATTTGGGACCTCTCCAGTTTTCCACAAAAAATTTAATTCCTATTCCCACCCTTCTAATATCGCCCACAAAATCGGGATCCCATTGGCCCCCCCCTACAAAAACTTAATTGATTCCTCTCCAAGACCCCTCCCGGGGAGCTTATATAAAATAAAAGGGATTTCTTGCGGGGGGACCCCAAAAGGGTATCGAATCCATTATTTGGAACTCTTTCATAAAATTTCCTCAACAATCACCAAAAAAACTTGCCAGATAACCCAACGGAACCATTTAGGATTTTCAAAAAATTGTTTTTAATTAAACTTTCTGCAATCTATAAATCCATTCTAACATCGTTTCAAAAACTTGAAAATTAGAGTGGACCATACAGCCCATTCCATTCGTTAAAACATATCTAATTCTTTTATAATATTTAACACATTAATGCCCGACTTTGGAAAATAGTTAATGAACAGAATTTGTTTTTAGTTTTTGCTCTCACCACATTGTAACTTTTTTATTTTTTTACCCCTTTGAGTATTTCCAGACTTGCTCTGCGTTTGTGATTCAGGTCTTTTATAAACCGGTTTAAGAACTTGGGTTGTCTCATTAATAAAGATTGTGCTTTGTAAAATCTTTCAAAAATTAGTTATCTTGCATAATCACTCAACGCCACTTATTATGGTACACACTGTCCAACTGATCGTTCTAACACAATTATTATTAACAGCCAATTACAATGCGGCAACTCAGTGCATTTAGCATGATAGACATGGTCACCCAGACATATCTCCACTGCACGTTCAACCCAACATCAGTAGGGGGAAGAAAGGAGAATTTGAGTGTACTGCTTTGAACGGGCATGGTTGTTGGTTGCCAGAAAGGCTTCTATATTTCAGAAACTGCTGATCTCTGATTTTCGCACAACATCTCTAGTTTACAGAGAATGTCGAAAAAGAAAAACATCCATGTGAGCGCAGTCCTGTAGGCAGAAACATCCTCTTTGATGCCAGAGTCAAAGAGAAATGGCCAGACTGGTTCATCGGTCTATTAGAAAGGCATCAGTGAATCAAATAGCCACCTAAACCAGTGTAGGCAGAAGAGCATTCTGAACCACAGTCGCGAACTTGAGGCAATAGGCCTACATGCAGAAAGAAGACCACACCGGGTGCCACTCCTTCAGCTAAAACAGGAAACTGAGGCTCCAATTTCCCAAGCTCATCGAATTGTGACAGTAGTAATTGGAAATACAGTTTTCCGGTCTGATGAGTCCGATTTTGCTGCGACATCGATGGTAGGCCCCAGAATTTGGCGTCAACAACATGAAACAAAGGATCCATCCTGCACTTGTAATCAGACGGTTCTGGTGTGGTGGTCCCTATAAGTGTGCGAATATTTTCTTGGCATCTTTGCCATTTTACCAAGGAGCATCGTTGCAACGCCACAGCATACCTGAGTATTGTTGCTGACCGTCCATCCTTTATGACCAATCATGTACCCTAACATCGATGCTACTTTCAGCAGGATAATGCGCCATTTCATAAAGCTGGATCATCTCAACTGGTTTCTTAAACCCCTGAGAAGCTCCAGCACCTAATGTTGAATTCTATGCCATCAAGTAATTGTTTTTTTGCAGTTCTGGAAGCAACCGAAAGGGGGTCCAACCCGTTACTAGCATGGTGTACCTAATAAAGTGGCCGGTGAGTGTATGTCCATTAACAGTGTCCTACCTATTCCTAGATATCTCCTCTTCTATGGGCTGCATCAGCTCCTCAGTTCGCTATAGCTACAGACCTGTTCAATCTCTCATGATATGCTGGCAGCACTGGTTGCTATAGCTACAGACCTGTTCACTCTCTCATGATAGGCTGCCAGCAGTGGTTTCTATAGCTACAGACCTGTTCCATCTCTCCTGATAGGCTGCCAGAACTGGTTGCTATAGCTACAGACCTGGCTTCTACTGCAGCCTAGTGGAAACCAGTAAACACGCCCCTGAATTCAAAATGAAACCAAGAAAACAGGACTGAGGTAAGATGAATCAATGTACTGAGACAACCCCTTTAACTGTTCCTGTTCCACAATAAGACTCATGAGTGAACAATTAGTTAGGGTTTGGTTCCACCTGGTCAAAAAATCACCACATATTCTGGGGTTGGATATTTTTCAATCTAAGTTCGCAGGGAGTCATAGCTTTCTCAATGTTCATTGTTACTATATTGTTAGGTTCCACCATGTTTTAACTTCCTTATGCATCAAATTCTCCAAGGTATGAAAAACAGATTCCCAGTCATATTAGTCTCAGAATTCTGCCTCCATTGAGGATTCACACCGCTCAATCTTGGATATCATCCACACTTCATTGCCGCACCCCCATCTTCAGAATCACAATGAGATTTCTTACACGATTTTGGGTTATGATATATGAATGGCGGTAAGATCCTGGTTACAAGCATAGACACAAAAAAATTCAGTTATCTCCAGTGTAGCAAGAAAACACCCTGAGAAATGCACAAAAAAATCCACTTCAGATGAAGAAGAGCCAAAAACCGAAAATTCTCAAGTAAAACCTTTTTTCAACAATTAAAAAACGCAGTTTCAAAATAAAGGCAGATTATAGTATTATATCTTTACTAAGCATATTAATATTTATTCTTTACAAGGGAGTTTATAGTTTAATTCTTGACATAGGCAGTATTATGTATTTACTTTTACTAGGGCTATTATTAGTATTTTTTGTACATGAGCATAAATTTTGTAATTTTTTGTACAAGACATATATAGTAGTAATTCTTGTACTGGGGCATATAAGTGTTATTCTTTACATAGGGCATAAAATATATTTTAATAAGCGTAATTTATTAACGTACATGGGGCAGTATTATAGTTGATTATATTCTTACATAGGAGTATTATAGTATTATATGTTCTTTGTACATTAGGTGGCAGTATTATTGTAGTAATATTCTTGTACATAGAGTCCAGTCATTATAGCTACTTCATATTCTTGTTACATAGAGATCAGTACTTACAGTGTATAATCTTTACATATGGGACAGTATTATATAGTTATATTCTTGTACATATGGCAGTATTATAGTAGTAACTTCTTGTACATATGGGGCAGATTATAGTAGTTATATTCTTGTACATAGGAGGCAGTATTTATAGTTATATTCTTGTACATAGAGGTCAGTATTATAGTAGTTATAATTCTTGTACATAGGGGCAGTATTATAGTAGTTATATTCTGTACATAGGGGCAGTATTATAGTAGTTATATTCTTGTACATAGGGGCAGTATTATAGTAGTTATATTCTTGTACATAGGAGGCATAGTATTATATGTATTATATTCTTGTACATAGGGTCAGTATTATAGTAGTTATATTCTTGTACATATGGAGCATATTATAGTAGTTATATTCTTTACATAGGAGGGCAGTTTATAGTAGTTTATATTCTATGTACAATAGGACAGTATTATAGTAGTAACATTCTGTACATAGGAGCAGTATTATAGTTTATTTCTTGTACATAGGACATATAATGTTATATTCTGTACATAGCAGTTTAATATTATATCTTGTCATAGGAGCAGATTAAGTAGTTAATTCTTTACATGGCAGATTATAGTATTATCTTGTACATAGGGCATATTATAGAGTTATATTCTTGTACATAAGCGTCCTCTATTATAGCATTTATTCTTGTCATGGCCGATGAATTACAAAAAGAAAACGCCCTTTTTCCTGACTTTCTCTATTCTCTTATTCATAAATCTTAAAAAATTAAAACATAGAAGCTTTCACTTGGTATCTTACTAACTCCATATCTTTTCTCCCAGAATGAAAATGTCTAAATAAATTTGAAAAAAAAATTAGAATATGGCAGTCCACAAGCTGTAATTTGGTCATTTTGAAAGGGTTAATCCATATAAGATGCAGGTGCTTGTTTAATATAAAAGCCCCCTGAAGATACAAAGGTGCAGGAAAGGAAGTGACTTCTATTCCCTCAAGGAAATTCATCTTCACAGAAGGAAATGAAAGTTCCTGTAGGGGATTTGTAACAAATTTTGCAGTATAAATAAACTTCTTGGACTTCCTTATGTTCTCCAGCCCCTCCCTGAATCTGCACGTGTCCACATTGTTTGCTTTTTTTCTTGACCCACAAAGTAAGGTCAGCGTGAGAAGACCCGAATAAACTCTTCATTGCATTTCCCTATTGTAGTGCAAGAAATGGGATAAGGTTTTTGTCTATTACTTCATTCAGTTTCCATACATTAAGCACAACTTGCAGCAAATGGGTTCATTCTTTTAGTCTTTCTCAAATGCAAGGAAATGTAGGAAATAACTCAATGGTTGCACGTTACATATCTGGCCAACAGCTTTTCCTCCTGTCATACCCATACACCTATGCATGCTCAGGTTGGCTGAGTGTGCATATGTGTTCAGTATGGAGAGAGGAGTACTTTGTTGCCAGGCACTTCTGGCAGTGGCTTATTGCTTTTGTGAACAAAAGGATTGGAAAATAAAATTCAATTTGAACAATCCTTCTTTCTCCAACATCATTGGTAGGACACCATCATACACAGAATGAAGTTGGCAGGCAGGGGCATAACTGTACATCCATAGCAGCTGCTGGGAAGCTCAGAGGTTGAGGGGTCCACTCAGGTCCTGGTAAATTGTACCTTTTTGGACCAGTTGGAGACTCATTGCCACCTAGCATACCATTTGGGTTTTCTGACCAGTGTTAGACTGGAGTGCCTGGGGCCCACCAGTGGAGTTAATTCTTGAGGCCCATGAGTGGTCTTGGTTCATGAGACCCATCAGTAGAGTTGATTGTTGGAGCCCACCAGGGGAGTGTATTCTTGGAGCCCACCAGTGGAGTTTATTCTTGGAGCCCACCAGTGGAGTTTATTCTTGGGGCCCAACAGGGGAGTTTATTCTTTGGGCCCACCAGTGGAGTTGATTTTTGAGGCTCACCAGTGGAACTGATTTTTGGGACCTACTAGGGGAGTGTAATTTTGGGGCCCACCGATGGAAATGATTCTTGGGGCCCACCAGTTAAGTTGGTTCTTGGGGCCCACCAGTGAAGTTGATTCTTGGGGCCACCAGTGAAGAAGATTCTTGGGGCCCACCAATGGGGTTGATTCTTGGGCCCCACCAGTGGAGCTGATTCTTGGGGCCCAACAGCGGAGTTGATTCTTGGGTCCCACCACTGAAGTTGATTCTTGGGGCCCACCAATGGGGTTGATTCTTGGCGCCCACCAGTGGGGTTGATTTTTGGGGCACACCAGTGGAGGTGTTTCTTGGGTCCACCAGTGGAGTTGATTCTTGGGGCCACCAGTGGAGTTGATTCTTGAGGCCACCAGTGGAGATGATTCTTGGGGTCCACCAGTGAAGATGATTCTTGGGGTCCACCAGTGAAGATGATTCTTGGGGCCCATCAATGGAGTTGATTCTTGGGGCCCAACAGCGGAGTTAATTCTTGGGGCCCAACAGCGGAGTTGATTCTTGGGGCCCACCAATGGGGTTGATTCTTGGGCCCAATAGTGGAGGTGACTCTTGGTGCTCAGCAGTGAAGTCGATTCTTTGGCTCCATTCTATAGCTACTGTACACAACTGCACATATTGCACATGCTTCTTGCTTTCTGCCTCTTTTCCTCTGCTTTTATCCCTAAAAAGCAGCCACAGGCCTGCATGCCTTTTGTTAGGTGGTAGGGGCCCATCTGTTTTGCTATGGGGGGGGGGGGGGTGGTGTGCTGTGAATTTGAGCTGTAACACAATCAGGGGGATCATCTGTCTTTGCTCTTATTAGTATGGAGCACTAGGTGAACTATAAGCACTGTGCTTTCTACAATGATCACAATAGTATTTAATTAGCAAGAAATGATTATACGGCAGATTACGGGTTGGCAGACTGGGCCACTTTTTACTAGAGGACCCTCAGGAGCAACCTCAGAGTGGATCGGGTAAACTTTACAATTAGGAGCTTGCGATTAACCCCTTGACCACCATAGACTACCAGACATGTTGCCATTAACTCTGTTTCTTGTTTTTCATAATATGGCAACATGATTTCTTTACACATTTCCATTGAATGACAGTGTGGAAAATACATGGTACTAGTCACTATACGGTAGGAGTGATAAAAGAGGACCTGGGACCTCTCCTGACAGGTCTGTTCTAGTAAATCCTTGAGTCCTCTGTGGAATCCTGAAGCCTCTTCTCTTATATCTCTGTGTTGTACTATTCCTCTGTTATTTCTCCTAGAAATGTATTACTGAATGTGTCAGATGGGTGTGACCAATTGGGAGCATGTCTCTGCACACAGTGATCTGTCAGCACGAATTGGACAATGTCAGATTATGCAGGGACATACCCCCAATGGGTAACACCCATCTGGCAGATAAGCAACCAATCAGAGCCCATAGCAACCAATTCAGAGCCCATCGCAACCAATTCATAGCCCATAGAAACCAATCAGAGCTCATAGCAACCAATCAGAGCCAATAGCCACCAATAAGAGCCCATAGCAACCAATCAGAGCACATAGTAACCAATCAGAGCTCCTCTTTCATTTTTTCAAAGCACTACATGAAATGAGAGCTTTGCTCTGATAGGTCACTATGAGCTCTAATGCATAGTTGCCAACTTTTGAAAGTGGAAAAGCAGGAGATTGAAGAGGACGGCGCATGTAGCGCGCCATGGCAAAAAAAATTGCATGGACACGCCCATCTCGTTAGTGTGCCCCGCCCCTTCAAAAAGCCACACCCACTCCACCTAACTGCATAACGGCTTTGGAAGAAAGCCAGGTAGATGCCCCCTCTAGCCAGGTAGTGCCCTTATAGCCATGTAGTAGCCCCCATAACCAGATAGTGCCCATTATAGGCAGGTAGATGCCCCTTGTAGCCAAGTAGATGCCCCCTTTGTAGCCAGGTAGAGCCCCCATTGTAGCCAGGTAGAGCCCCCATTGTAGTCAGGTAGATGCCCCCTTTGTAGTAAGGTAGATGCCCCCTTTGTAGCCAGGTAGTGCCCCCTTTGTTGTCAGGTAGGGCACCCTTTGTTGTCAGGTAGATGTCCCCTTTGTTGTCAGGTAGATGCCCCCTTTGTTGTCAGTAGATCCCCTTGTAGCCAGTAGATGCCCTCATTGTAGCCCAGGTAGTGCCCCCTTTGTTGTCAGGTAGTGCCCCCTTTGTTGTCAGGTAGATGCCCCCTTTGTTGCCAGGTAGATGCCCCCATTGTTGCCAGGTAGATGCCCCCTTTGTAGCCAGGTAGTGCCCCCATTGTTGTCATTTAGTGCCCCCTTTGTTGTCAGGTAGTTCCGCCATTTGTTGTCAGGTAGTTGCCCCCTTTGTTGTCAGGTTGTTGCCCCTTTGTTGTCAGGTAGTTGCCCCCTTTGTTGTCAGGTAGTGGCCCCGTTTGTTGTCAGGTTATTTGCCCCCTTTGTTTGTCATTGGTCAGGAGATGCCCCCTTTTTTTGTCAGGTAGATGCCCCCTTTGTAGTCGGGTAGAGCCCCCTTTGGTGTCAGGTAGTGCCGCCTTTGTTGTCAGGTAGATGCCCCCTTTCTTGTCAGGTAGATGCCCTCTTTGTAGCCAGGTAGTGCCCCCTAATAGCCAGGTAGAGTCCCCCTATAGCTAATAAAAATAAAATAATAAAAACCACTTACCTCACCAGGCTCCTGCAGCTCCGGACTTATCCCGGCCGACCGACTCAGCTTCGCAGGGGGATTGAGTGCAGCCGAGCATCACACCCCCTGCGGCGCTGATCTGTATGTACAGCGCACACCGGCACTGTACATACAGGGGGAGAAGGGAGGAGGGGAACGATCCCTCCTGCCTCCTCACTGCACAGTGAGACTCACCGGGCGGGTGAGCGGGGGGGACCCCCATTAGCGGGACCCCCCCGCCAAAAGCGGGAGAGTTGGCGAACCTCCCGCCGCCAGCAGGCAGCGGGGGTTCTTTAAATGACAGCGGCGCTCCGTGCAGCTGCCATACAGGGAGGAGGCAGGAGGGATCATTCCCCCCGCTTCTCCCCCTGTATGTTACGGTCAGCGTCGTGGGGGGCGTGACGCACGGATGTACCACCCCCCCCCGACGCTGAGGAGACGGGGGGAGCGGAGGGGTTCCCGGGGGCCGGGAGGTGAGTATTTTTTATTTTTTTTTTTTATTGCTATTGGGGGCAATACCTGGCACTTTGGGGGGGGCACAACCTGGTACATGGGCAATTTCCTGGCAACTAGGGCAAAACCGGTACGGGGGCAAACCTGGCTACAAGGGGCACGCCGGCAAAAGGGGTCACTGTGGGGCTACAAGGGGGCCAACCGGGAAACAAGGGGGCAATACCTGGCTACAAGGGGGCACACCTGGCTACAAAGGGCACCCTGGCTACAAAGGGGGCACCCCTGGCTATATGAGCACTACCTGGCTATAGGGGGGCTACAAACCCGGGCAAATTAGGGTCACTGCCGGGGCTATTGGGGGGTCACAAACCTACTATTAGGGGCACTAACTGACTAAAAGGGGGGGGCACACCTGGCTAAAGGGCATCTACCTGGCTATTGGGGGGGGCAACTCCCGGGGCTATAAGGGCACACCTGGCTAAGGGCCACTACCTGGCAGGGGGGGTTATCTCCCGGGTTTTTTTCCAAAGCTTTTTATCTTTATGGATGGGTGTGGCTTTTTCTAAGGGGCGGGGGGGCACCAACAAGAGGGCGGGTCATAAAAATTTTTTTTTCGTCTCCCCTTTTTCCACTTTCAAAAGTTGGCAAGTATGATGAAGATATTATTTAGAATTTGTTATTTTGAATTGGCTTTGTATTTCAATATTATTTATTTATTTACACATTTTTTATTGTATGGGTATGGTTCCCACCAAAAATTTTAGTGCGCATTTTGTGTCGTATTTGCGCTCAAAAACGGGAGATCCAAATTTCGGTAATCCATAGTTTTCTCATAGGAAGTATGGATTAGGCCTCCCCCCCCCTCGACAATACAATTGATTGTACAGGGGGGAGATAATTTTTACATGCAAATTTTTTCGAGGCGAATACCGCCGTGAGAAAAAAACTGTCAATGGGGCCACCCCAAAACCCCCCACCCCCCTCCCACCCCCCGGCACGGAGTATGCACATTAGCGCCGCAGTAGGTAAAAGGTTGTATATGGTAAGGCATGTCAGAAAAGAGGGGGGCCCCTCCACACCCCGTTTTAAGGCCATTAAATGAGTGAAAAATGCACCTGAATGATGAACCCCATAAATGGGATTAAATCTGGTGGTTGGGATGCCTTACATAGCAAGCATATCTTAGGCCCCATACTATGTACTTAGGCAAAAACATATCTAGGCGCATAGCTATGTATCTTTTAAATCATAGAATACCAGGCCATAGCTATTAAAATTAAGTGCATAAAAATCTTAGGGGCATAGCTAGATCTTAAGGCTAGAAAATCTTAGGCGCACACTTGTATCTTAGACGCATGGCAAAATCTTTAGCTCTGCATATCTTTGGCACAAGCTATTTCTTAGGCGCATAGCAATATCTTGGGGACATAGCTATGTATCTTAGACTCATAGCAAATCTTAGTTTTCATAAACTATGTATCTTTGGCTCATACATATCTTTGGTGCATACATGTATCTTTGGCTCTACATACTAGGGGCATACTATGTATCTTAGGCTCATAGCATATCTTAGCCATACATTATCTTACCATAACATATCTTAAGGGGCATAGCTAGTATCTAGGCTCAAAGATATCTTTGGTCATAGCTATGTATCTTAGGTGCATAGCATATCCAGGCGCAAGCATTACTTTAGGCTCATACTACTTAGTTTCATAGCAATTATCTTAGGCATAGCATAATTTTGGCGCTACTATGTACAGGCGCATACAACTTAGGCGCATACTAGTATCGTGGGCGCATTGCAACTTAGCGCATAGCTATGACGAGGCACATAGTTTTTTGTAAAATTTTAGGCACAAAAACAAAAAACCCAAAACAAAGGGGGTTCGTGTCTGGCGCAAAGTAAGCCTAGCTTTGGTTGTACGACTGTACAAACATATATAGAATAGTGCTACAACAGTTTTCGTCGCAAAATACACCACCAAAAATGGCGCTGCCAAAATCTGACATGTCACCCCATATGAAGGTATTATTTTGTATAGCAATATTATTTAAGCACTGAAGGTTATATTGCATAAGCATTGTATGGCAGTATGATTTATTTACATATTTTCAATGTGGTCATTGAATAACAGTGTTATATAAAAAATGCATGCTTCTGGTCACTATATGGCAGGAGTATTTAAACACTACGGGCGACATGTATGAACGGGGCTGCAGCAGAAGTCTGGTGTCTATACAGCACGAAAACTGTCGCAGCCCCGTTCCCTATATTTTAAATCACAAAATGGAGAGAAAGGAAAAAAATGGACCCGGCGCACGTGCAGGGGTGGGTAAAAAAGCCAAGTCTAAAGGCTTTTCATTAAAAGTTTTTATTCTTAAAAATGTCTCGGCATTACCGTGACAAAATTAAAAAAACATAGGAACTTAAAAAAGACTTTACGCGTTTCGCGCGTGTACCCGCGCTTCATCAGAAGTAAAGAATAACTAAAAAAATAGAGAAATATATAAGTGCTGACATGAAATGGTAATTGGATGATACTTATTTACAGATAAGTGACGTGGAACACCTGTGGTGAGGAAAAATGAAGACAAATGGGAGAGAAAGGTGTCAATCAAAAATGAATACGAGAAGAGAGAAAAAGAGGGGAAAGACCCGGGAGTCATATCGGGAAACCCCGTGCATATGTTGAACTTCGATATGTGTTGCAAATAATAAAAAAATAGAAATAAAATTGAATGAATAGTTGTATAGTGTATTAATGGGGTAGGGGAAAAACAAGTTGAAGGTGGTGATGTAGATAAATCACCACCTAAGGTATAAAGGAACAAAGTCGAGGAAAAATTAGAGAACACAGAAAGGCTGGTGAATGGGAGAAGAAGTGTCCAATAGCAAGAAAGGCGGTGAATACAAATGGACCAATAAGAGTCCCGGGAAAGGGTTTAAAAAAAGGATTGCCGCTATGAAAAAGATAAATGTGCGCTAAAAGAATTCATATAGAATAGATACATATGATTGGTTGAGGTAAGGGAGGTAAAATTGAATGAACCAATGGTAGGTCAATATAGAGACGTCCTGTGATAGGTTATACTATTGGTGGGTACTATGAACTGTCCAATCGGTGTGCAGAAAAATGAGGCTCACCGATAGGCTAAGAATTCTACCGGGAGTTATGAATAAACCAATGAAAAGGAGAGCTCTCCTCTATGGCAAATAACATAGAGAAGTGCATGGGAGCTAGTGACCGATGCTAGCAAGACCAATATTGCTCAGTAGCGGGTCTAGGGACCGGGACTAGGTGGGTGATAGGGTATGTTCGGTGAGGATATAAAGTATTGAGATTAGAAGGAAGATATATAGAGAAAGAAAAAAGTCATCGTAGGTCCCGTGGGTGCAGATGCTCCGGTGACTTAATGTGAACAGATGTAATTAACATCTGTAAAAATAAGTGTAAATGGTACAAATAATTAACTGGATACAGGTTGAATATACATTACAATCAATAAAAAACGGGAAGCAATACAAATATTTAGTTATTAAAACCTCCCAGTTACGGAACAAGGAGCGCGAATATAATGCCAATGAGGCAGTATGTACTGGTACTGTTCCTAGAGTTGTGCAAAATTAAAATCGAATTTATATAGCCTATTGTGGTCTTATGGATTTAACCCTAAGACCATTAGTTAATACATTTATTATGTGTAAATAAAATATCTTTTCGTTCTTAGTATAAACGAACAAGAGAGTACTTGAAGCGATCTTCTAAAAAGAGATGGAATATGGTTCAATGGAATTAATAAATTAATTCGGTGGCATCATTGAGGCCCTTGGGGGACAGAGTTTGTAATCTATAGGCCCCAAACATCTCTTTTTTTCTGGAGAGCCTGTAGAGGGTTTGGTAATTTCAGGGAAATAAAATCAACTGGAGTGATATTTAAAAACATTAAAATCTCTCGATGAACTTCATTAAAATGACGTGAAACACTGTGTAGTAGGTCACCTCTTTTTACGCAGGCCCTGTGGCCATTCAGGCGGAGATGTAGGGGTCTGGACGTTCTGCCTACATATTGGAGTGAGCAGCTGCATTCGATGACATATATAACAAATGAACTTTTGCATTTTAAGGGTGTGTTTTGAGGGGATATACTCCCTTTAAAGTAGTTTTGAGATAATTTCAGAACGAGTATAATGCTAGTGCAGCAAAGGCAAAGAGGAGACCGACAGGGGAACACCAGATTGAGATGGGACGTTCTGTGATGTTTCTATAGGACCCTTTGATTCGACTGGAGCTACCAAGTTCTTTATATTTGGTGCCCTTCTGTATATAAAACCGGGTTTTTTGTCCGGTAATAATGGACCTAAGTAGGGGTCTTTTTTACAATACAACCAGTGCCTTTCCCTAGCGTTTTTTGAATTGCTGATCTTGAGGAATTGAATTGGGTAATGAGAGAATACTTTATTCTTGAACTGTCATCAACTGGATTTTTTCTTCTTTTTTTTCAAGGCATTCTTGTTGTGTCAGGGTATCGGCTTTAAGGGGGCATCTAATAAAAGATTCTCAGGATATTTTTTCTCTCCGGAATCAAATTAGTTAGAATTTTTTTTGTTTTTATATAGTCAGAGTCTTCCGTCAATTTTTGCGTATCCTTTTTAAATTGGCCAAACGGATTGTTACAAAGCCAAGGCTTATGGGGGAGCACTTTAAAATGAATATATGAATTACTGTCTACCGTTTTAAAGTGAGTAGTCGTGATAAATTTTCCTTTTTTGATAAATATATTTAAATCTAAGAATTTTTATGGATTCTGCACTTGTTTTTGTTTAAAAAAGAAATCCCTTGGGTATTGTTGTTCAGGGGGTTTTGATAAATGGGGAAAATAAGTCCAGGGGTCCTGCCAAAACAAAAAAGAGATCGTCTATATATCTCTTATACAGGCATATGGAATTGAAATAGGGGGTGCCCCCTAGATATATTCAAATTCTCGAATGCTCCATAAAAATATTGCATAAGAAGGGCAACTCTTGGTACCCCCTAGCGGGGCCCCTTATCTTTCCTATAGATGGCGCTATTATGAAAGAAAAAGTTGTTTTTTTAATATTATTTCAAGACCCTTTAATAAGGAATCTTTTTTTAAAAAGTCAGAGTTGGTTCTGTGTCCTAAATATTTTTGACGCATTGGATGCCAAAACTGGTGTTTGGATGTGTGAGTATAAAGAGGACCACGTCGGCTGTAATTAGGATATAGTTTTGAATTGATGGGGAGATCAGAGAGGATGTTGAATAAGGGTTTTCCTGAATCCCGAGATAACTTGGTAACTTTGGGGACAAAGGTTGTAGGTATAGAAACCCAAATAGTGGGAAAGTTGACTAGTGGAAGAGTTAATACCAGAGATTATAGGGCGACCAGGGGGAGAGGTGAGATTCTTATGTATTTTGGGAAGGTAGTAAAAAAATGGATAACTGGGTTCTGAGATGTAAATGAAATTTTTTTCTTTTTTATCGATTACCTCTAGGGTAAAGGCTTCATTGAGAAAGATGGAAATTTTACGTTGTAATGCTGGAAAGGGATCGGCTAGGCAGACTTCGTAATAAGAGGTATCTGTCAATATGTTGTTAGCTTCTAATTGGTATGCTGAATGATCCAGAATTACTGTGCCTCCTCCTTTATCAGCCGGTCTTATAACGATATGATGATTTTGTTTCAAATTTTTAAGGGCTTTTAGTTCTTCCTTATTAACGATTTGAAGATGTTTGGACCCGGGGTGATGATTTTAATTCTTCTGAGACTATGTCCAGAAAGAGTTTTTTAAAAGGTGTCCCTTGGGATCTAATAGGATAAAACTTTGGGCTTTCCTTTTACCTGTATTTTAGAAGTAGTAAACAGAAACTGGGTTAACTTCTGTGGATTTATTGCAAAGTGTCTGGCTAAGGTTAATTTCCGAATCAGATGGTGAAAGTCGATAAATAGGTCGAAGGAGTTTAATCTGTTGTTAGTTGGACAGAATAAAAGGCCTTTTGATAGAACTTGTATTTCAAAGTTATTAAGGAGATGTTGGGATAGATTGAAAATCCCCAGTTTTTGAAGATCGGTATTGGTTGGTGGAGAGAAGGTTATCTGGGAGTTGGGCAATCTTTTTTTCCGGTAGGTTCCAGCTCTGCAACCTCTGGTGTGAGTTTTCTTTTTGAGCCCGTTTTTATTCTTGGGGGTTTTATTGCCGCCGTTTTGCTCTGGGTTCTCCCTAAAAAAAGGGGAGTGTTTTGACCCTCTAAATTGATTTCTGTGACCGGCTCTGGTTCGGCTAAATCTATTGATGTCTCGTGTGTCGAGAGTTGTGACAGACTTAATGTGGGAGGAGCAGGGAGATCGGGGTATTCCTTTCTATATTTGCTGTATTCTAGCTTAATTTTCTCAAATTCCTCTCTGATAAGTTGCGCTTTTCTGGCCAGTTCTTTTGGGGATACTGTTGTTGTATCTATTGTATTTGAAAAATTAGAGGGAGAGGTGTCATTGGTGACAAATTTTGTAAAATTCCTTTCAAATTGAGACATGGTGCTATGGGAGAGTTGGTTAATATCAACCACTGGTATATTGTGGTTACATTCTCGTTGTGGTGGATTTACAGTGGGTGGTGTTCGGATATTTTGAGGTATTGGGTCATTTTTCTTTAAGGTCTGTGTCTCAGTAGGATTTACCACTTGTGCAGTAATATTTGGAATATTAGAGGTAGTCTCTGGTAAATTGGAAACAATTTTCTCCACTCTTCCCATATTTGGGTGGATTCTCGGAGTGTGTATCTTTGGTCTAGCTCCTAATTCTGAAAAGGATCTCTTACGCTCTCTATTGGAAGTGAAGCTGTTATTCCTCCTATTTCCATTCCGATATCTGGAATTGAAAAAAGAGGAGGATTTGGATTGATTGGAGTGGTCAATATAGTCTGGTTTTATTTTCTCCCTCAGGGATTGGATAGGTTCAGTTATAGTTGTTGGTTTTTCTCTATTACTTTGGATCTGTACTTTCTCTCGGGTGAGTTTCCCTTTCTTTCTTTGAAAAAGGTTGTTTTCATATTTTTTAACTTCATTGTTAACCCTACTGTTGATCTTAAAGAAATCTTTATGGGTATTAAATTTCTGTAAGGTTTCTAGAATATTGTCAATATCTAGTATTGCTAGTTCTATTAATTTAGATCTCTTATGGATTAGGAGTTCTATTAGTTGGTATGAACAACTGGTGAGTACATTCTCCCAATCTTGTGTAAACGTAGAGTCTGATATAAAGGTGGACGGAAGGTCCAATTTTAGACCTTTCGGAACAATGGAAAGTTTTTTATACATGTTCAGAAACATAATGTCTAGATGGTGTTGTGCTTCAAAACACAACTTCTTTTCCAAGTTATTGAAAAGGGATACCATAGTCTGTGTATCATCCTCTGAAAAGGTAGTACTTATCTCGATGCTTGAGGTGTTGGGAATTTGGTCCAAATCTTCATGAAGTTCTTGTAGGAAAGATTCCCTTGTTGTTAAACGGTTGCGGAAATATTCCATGTTGTAACGCTGGCAGCCGACCCTCAATATCCGGAGAAAAGTTGAGAAGAACGATCCCCGTACAAGACGTTATGCAAAAAGGAAAAAAGAAAGGGGGCGCACAATAGCGTTATATTGTAACTGGAGAAAGAGAAAAGTAGAGAGAAATATTCTCACCTTCTAGTGTTGCGCTTTTAATGTAGAGGCACAACACTCATAAGCGCTTGCAGGGCTATTTATACCCCGTAGCCCTTACTACGGCAGCCGATGGTCTCTGGTGCTCCGCTCGGATAACCGGGAGGAGAATAAAACCCACAAAATGGAAGAAAGGAAAAAAATGGACCCGGCGCACGTGCAGGTGTGGGTAAAAAAGCCAAGTCTAAAGGGTTTTCATTAAAAGTTTTTATTCTTAAAAATGTCTCGGCATTTCCGTGACAAAATTTTAAAAAAATAGGAACTTAAAAAAGACTTTACGCGTTTCGCCGCGTGTACCCGCGCTTCATCAGAAGTAAAGAATAACTAAAACATAGAGTATATATAGTGCTAACATGTATGGTAATTGGATGATACTTATTTACAGGTAAGTGACGTGGAGACACCTGTGGTGAGGAAAAAGGAAGACAATTGGGAGAGAAAGGTGTCAATCAAAAATGAAGACGAGCAGAGAGAAGAGACGGGAAGACCCGGGAGTCATATCAGGAACCCCGTGCATATGTTGAACTTCTATATTTTAAATGAGGCACACGCCAGTATTAGGCAAATTTAAAGCACCTGTGGCACTTTGTAATGCATCGGAGATCGGGGGGCGTGCTGGAGGTGGGGCGCACTACAACCGTATAAAGCTACACATTTATAGCTTCAGTGCAGCAAATCCAGGTGCATTACTGCTGGAACAGGTAGAGCACTTTAAAGTGGTTTACCTGAGCCAGAATTGTCGCCTCATAATCTCCAAAAAATTGAGAATCTCGCAAGAGAACAGAGAGTGACTTTTGATCACTATATTTACTATTTTGCCATAGTTATATATAACTCTTATATCTAACTCTTAACCTCTATACTCACTATTTAAAAACCTGATCTCTCACCTCATCATTTAACCCTTTTTGCTTCTGAAAGAGGGAACAACTCCCTTTCTACTATCAAGTCTGGTGGAACCCCACCTACTAACAGGAGAGCCTTATATCTATAGCAAAGTACTAGCTTCAGTAAGGGATCCCAAGCCAACTACTTGGGCATCTCTCCCTAATCTCATAGACACAGAACAAATAAGGCCCCCTTGTGACACCGTCTGCAGCAGGTGACACTTGTAGACAGAGGTGAGTGATCACAATTTAAAACGTCGTATCTGACCTCGCCGACATGTTTCACCAGCTAACCTGGCTTCATCAGGGATTAGAGGTCCGATCACATGTGGTCTGAGCTCACTTCCTTTTATATCATGTTAGGTACACACCCCATTCAGGTGCTCATCAATTAGCCATCAGAGAATCCACATAAAGGCCACTCCCCCTTCTGCTCTCCTGCACGCACACTCATAACATGTGCTGCTGAAGCTGCCACCATGCTCTCATGAGCCAACAAACTTCAGACAAATTCACCATCTCCATAACGGGCCTTTCGCCCCATCTTACCGTACTGCCGCGGGCCAACGCACCGCACCAGCAACACCTCAGCCCTGACTGTGATGGGCTTCCGTCTCACTTCTCTCATATTATTGTAACTGCGTGCCTCACCTAGAATGAACTGAGCAGACTAGGTGTCACATTATACAGCACACTACCAACTTTATCAACTCTCATCAGCCCCTTCTCTTCAATGTCTAATATGCATATTCATTGGCAATATAAATTCCATTGTACAGTAGACTATTGTCATATTATCTTCCCATAAAGCACTTCTCCTATATATATCCTTACTGGAGCTAGTACTTTGCTATAGATATAAGGCTCTCCTGTTAATAGGTGGTGCTCCACCAGACTTGATAGTAGAAAGGGAGTTGTTCCCTCTTTCAGAAGCAAAAAGGGTTAAATGATGAGGTGAGAGATCAGGTTTTTAAATAGTGAGTATAGAGGTTAAGAGTTATGTGTAATAAAAGTTACGTTTTAGTGTTTAACAGATAGAGAACTGATAGAGTTTAAGTTTGCCTACGGCAAAATAGTAAATATAGAATTGTCGCCTGGGCACCAAAACTTATACATGTGGCCCTATGAATTTATTATATAGTATAGTTTTATTGTATAGTGGTTTTCTTCAGCCACTGAAGGCTATTTTGTATGTCCGTCGTATAACAGCATTTGTCATAATCATTTGAGGAGCTGGGGTCCTACTTTGTTTGTTGTCCAAGGCTCAATTTTCTATAAAATAAACCTGGCAAGAGCCCAGTTATGGTTGCTACCTATGCAAAGCTTAACTTTTTGTCACCCACAAAACGTTCTCATGCTTATTTTAGTATATTGCACCAGAATAATATTTTTTATCCTTATTCTCACTTCAGTTATTGCATATTTGACAGGAGAGGCAATGTTCCACTCAACGGAAAAAGAGGAAGACTCTGCCCATACACCAAACAGCTGATTGATAACTGCTCAGGAAACAGCTTAGAGATCTGGCAGTAGTGGAGGATGTCAAGATGTTTAGCTAGAGGTCTCGCAATCAGCCGCCCTTTGTCTTCAGTTTGTTTTGCTGCTGTCTATATTTGCATTGCACTTTACAATAGATTGTAATAATTACAGGAAATTGTCAGATAATTTACTCACTTTATCCAAATACCTAAACTGGCCATACACATTAGATAGCCTTTGGCCAAACATTCAAATACCCAAGATCTATTTTTCCCAATTTCACTATACACATGCATGCTCAGCTCAGACGAGCATGCATTATCCTGAACAGGGAGAGGGATAAAAAACTGAAATCAAACTGCCTAATCTGTATCTACTCTAACATCTGTCATCAGGGAGAATGGAAAGGGACAATACACATTAGATAGTCAGCTGTTTCCGACAAAATTGGCAGATTCGACCACTCATTGCCTCCCACTAAGCCAGCAAGTACACTCTGTTCTGCACTGATGAGGGGCAAAGCCCCGAAACAGCTGTATGCAGATGAGTGATACTGGCTTGGCTAATAACTAGGGATGAGGGAAGATGGGCCAGAGACCGACAAGTGTGAATGAAGATTGATTGTGAGGGTGTGAATGGTTGGCTCAGAGGCATGACATGACTGAAAACACTTGAGGAGAGTAGTACAAATGATGGGCAACCTCTATTCCTTTTTGTCATTACTCATTTACACTTGTACTATATATAAATGCACTACCGAAACGTGCTTCAATGTATATCTCCTGAATTATTATCTGGACACAGCTGAATGTATTATTATTATATATAATATATATATATATATATATATATTATATATATATATATATATTATATATATATATATTATATATATATATATATATAAATATATAAGTTGCTATTGCTAGTTTCTCTTTTTGCGATTGTTAAAATCTCTAATCTTGTAGTACTTGTAATGCTCTGTAGAACATGTGAGAATGTTTTTTTTTTCTTGTGCATACTTGGAAAATTTTTAAATAAAACCTTATAAAAAAAACAAGAACTTGGGATGAGCGATATAATCGGCAAAAGTTGAAATCTGCACGGTTTTTAGGCTGATTGGAAATATCCGATCACGCGATAGTTTAGGTGACAATCTTACAGATAATCTATAACTATCGCGCTATTTTCAGCGTTTCCTGTCATTTTGGCGCCCAGCCAATCAGCTCCGCGGATAGAGGGGGTGAGGAGGATGTACCAACATTCACTACTATGGGGGTTTTGTTTTTGTTTGATCTCATTGGCTGCAAAAAATCACGTGCCCCTCGTTTTATCTATGCAACTGCATTTCCTGTTTGAGCTCATTCTCCGTCTATGCCACTTCACAGAAGGACGTGTCTGTCTGCATTTAAACCAATAGCTGTTCTAACTGTTCTGAGAGATAGTCTCTTCTAATACAAGAAACCATCCACCTACAGCTTAGAACAGAGTAAGATTAGAGAATTTCACTTCTTATTTAGTTAGAGAAAGTTTTAAGGGTATCTACTGGTGTTTGCAGCCGCGGGGCTGCGGGGGAGGGGGCGGACAGCTGCGGGGGGGTGGGGCGACAGCAGGAGAGGCATTTGAAAGGAAGATATTTTGCAGCTCAGTGTGTTCTGTGATCTTCAATTGAAAAAGAATTGTTTTTACCACTTTTTTGGCCAGCGACCTTTGATAGGAGGTGAAATTGTCCTGTTTTTTTCAGTTCTATTGAAACCCACTGCGTGTCAGTGTTCCCAAAAAAAACGGCCTAACTTATCTCTATAACTTTTAAATAGTTTTATTGAAGTCCGGGGTGTCTGTTTTCCGCAAAGAGCTCATTTTGTACCATATTGTGTTATACATATTTTATAGTAAATTACCCCTGTAGTCAGTGGTGCGAAGGCTGCCATATTAATCTATAAAACATTTAAATACTCATATTGACTCCTTTTCCCGACACTTTTTAAATCTGGGGGTCATGCAGGTTTGGGGCTCATGCTGTGTTCCAGGACAGGGATAGTCAATGTCCAGTTCAACAAAAAATGATGGTTCAAATCATACTCCCTTCTGGCATTTTTAGTTTGTGGGTGATGCGGGTTTTAAACCCCCTTAACGACCCGGACGTTAGAGTACGTCCCAGGGCCGCTAAGGGGCTTTGCAGGGGGATCGCTCTGCGACCCCCCCTCCGCACAGCCGCCGGCTGTTAGCGGCTGATCGCCGCTAACACCCGGCAGTAACTTCCGGCTGTAGACAGGAAGTGGGGAAACTGCCATCTATGTACACCCAAATGCATTGCCTATGCAATGCATTAGGCTGTATTAACAATCGCGCCCCCTAGTGGTCAAGCACCCTAGTGGGACTCGATGTTAAAGTAACAAAAAAAAAAAGACTTGTGTTTTAAAGTATAATAAAACTAAAAAATATTAAAAGTTCAAATCACCCCCTTCCCCATTTTACAAATAAAATCCTTAAAAAAATAAAAAATTTTAAACATATTTGGTATCGCTGCGTCCGAAAAAGTCCGATCTATAAAAATATATCATCATTTATCCCGTACGCTGAACACCGTAGATGAAAAAAAATTCCAAACGCCAAAATTGCATTTTTTGGTCATTTTAGTCACTCCAAAAAAGGAATAAAGTGATCAAAAAAGTCGCATGCATTCCAAACTGCTAGCGATTTAAAAAGTTTCCACTTCAGCCCGCAAAAAATGCCCCCTCACTGACGTCCGTAGGTGTTAGTACAAAAAAGTTATTGGTCACACAAAATGGCGCCGCAACACAAATTTCAAAAATAGAAAATGTTTGGAATTTTTTTACAGTACCAAAACATAATGGAAACCCTACATGTTTGGTATTGCCAGATGCATATCAACCTGTAGAATACAGATAACACTTATATTTACCGAAGAATTGAACGCCGTAAAAGAAAAACCCCCGCAACATGGCGAAAATACATTTTTTTTTTCACAATTTTTTCCCACTTGGAATTTTTTGCAGTTTCCCAGATATTCTATAGTATAGTGAATAACACATTAGAAAGTATATCTTGTCCCGCAAAATAAAAAGCCCTATGTGTCTATGTAGGTGGTAAAATAAAAAAGTTATGGCTCTGGGGAGGCGAGGAGGGAAAAACGAACGTGTCGACAAAAAAAAACGCCGGGTCCATAAGGGGTTAAGGGTCATGCTGTGGTACAAGACAGGGATAGTGAATGTGGGGAGGTTTTTTTTCAGTGGCTTTTATAACATAAGTGTGTAGACTAAGATGTAGCACGTATCAAGTTTCCTGTTGTGGATGTTAATTTCAGCTTCTCCAGCCTTGTTTGGGTGTAAGAATGAAGCTGTTGTTCTTCTCCCATAGACTTTAATGGTCATCGGCGATAATCTGTTATTGACTATCGGCATGATAATTGTCGATATCGACTATTGACTCGATAATGATAGTTGACACAATCGCTCATCACTACTAATAACCCATTTGCTTTCTAAAGACTCAGTGAGTCGGAAGCAAATTGAGGATGTGTTACATCCAATAGAGGGCGCCTGAGCTTCTCAGCGCCTTTCCCATGGTGCCTGATGTGCATAGGCCGCCTTAGCCACACTCTGTTACAAATGGCAGGAATTCTCCTGCCACTACATCATCTCCGACTTACTAGATCAGATGAGGTTATTGCTATGCAACTGCCTCAAACAACTCTCTGGACTCAGCTGACCATGTTTTTTTGCTATAGCTCTATAAAGCTGAGTTTTACTGTGTGGCTGGTTGCTGTCTATACTGGTAGCTGAGAAACTGTGTCTTTTGAGCTTGTTGCGTTCTGTGCTGTTTTGGTAGATATCTGTTCCCAGTGTGTTAGAGCCCAGTATGACCTTAGTTCTCTGCTGCTTCTTGTCTGCCCTGTCTCAGTCCTGCAGTGTATTATATTCCTCAGTTCTCTCTGGTGGTTTTCTGATGTTTTTAGTTAGAGTTTGCATAGTGGGGGACATTGGTAGAGATACTATCAAATGTAGGACAGGACCAGGGATATCTGGTGTTAGGGTCAGCTTTAGGTACAAATTATGGAAAGTAGGTTGTTAGGGTCAGGTGGTTTTTTGGGGGTTTTGCTCCTGAATCCAAGTCACTTATCCTTCCATCTCTATCCATGCACTTGTCATTGTCCACCTTGCTGTCTGTCATCCATTGATAAGCCCCTACATTTATTTTTTGATACATGCTTCGTATTACTTGCATGTGCCTGCTGTTGACTTCATTTCTATTATAAGTTTTGTAGCCGTCCAACCAGCGTCATTACACACTGAACCCTTATGGCATCTGAATACGATGATGGGGCAGATACTCTTGTCCAGAAGAATAACCTGTTTTTAGAATATTGAACAGGGGTGGTTTCAAATATGAAGATACAGCTGGTTTGCTTCGCTTGTCAAATAAGGTACATTCTTTCCACTAGTTCACCTTGATTGTGATCTGGACTAGTGGCATAGCTAGAGTTTTTGTCACTTGGGTTTTTTCCCCAAGTTTACCACCCCTGTTTACATACAACGACCACTTATACAGGCCACACCGTTCTTACATGCCCCTCCTCAAACCAAACATAAGAGTCAGCACATTAAAAAAATCATGTTTTTATGTCACGATATTCTTGGAGCCAGGTCTCCATTACTTTTTTGTCACTGGTGCTGTGTAAGCTTTCTATTTTCGGAATAAATTAATGTTTTCCACAACACCATGACGGTCTATATAGGAGTTTTACATCACTTTGAATTTACCTTTTGTGAGGTTGGATGGGAAAAATTTCAGTTTTGGTGAGGTTTTCATTTTTTTGCGCCATTCACTGTTTGGATTAAAAAAACACGTTAATTTCATAGATTGGAGTGTTTACAGACGCGGCAATGTCTATTATATGTAACTTTTTAGTTTTTAGTTTTTATTCTTTTGTTTAAATCTTTTGTATTTTATTGCTTCTTACCTTTTTGATTTTTTTTTTTTTATAATTTTTTTTTAGTCCCAATATGGGACAGACTAAAGTTTGCAATCGCTTGTTAATCTTATAATACAATGAAGTATTGCCTTACAAAACATTATACAGTGCATGCAAAAAAGTCAGCCTAAAAGACTCATGGGGAATGTTCAAACGGTGTATTGCTGCGCGTACTGTGCGTGCCACAATACGCCGGGTGTTTTAGAAGTACGTGCTGGCCAGTGCATGCGTCTAAAACACTGACTACCGGCTCCCATTCACTCTCATGCTTACGCGCTGGGAAGAAGTGGCATGTGAATTGTTTCCCCGCCACGTATTATATGCCGGAGAAAACGTCAGGCTTTCATAGCTCTCAAGGAGGCTATGAATTACCGTAATTGCGGGCTTAATTTGGGCGTATTGCAGCACATTTATGCGCTGAAATACGCCCCACAATTACGCCATGTGAACATACCCTAACAGGCTCCTGTATATGGCAGATGCATAGGCACTCATTGGGTGGTAGTCATTAGGCGATTGAATTGCAGGGGTGTCTTTAGGTGGCAGAGGGAGCTCCCATTGCTCCGTTAACCACCTAGATGTCACGAGCATTACTGACTACTGCATCTAGGTGGTTAAATGGCTGCAGTGGGAGTCAACTGTACATTACAACTGACTCCCGCCATGGATGGTGTGGGCAGAGCTTCTGTATGACCACAAGGGTAACATACATGTATGATACCCGCAAGACTTGTGGGTCTCTGGAAGAGTTGGCAAGTGTGCCCCAGGGTAGAGTGCCCCCTCATATCACTGTAAATCTATCAACAAACCCTAACTCTAAAATGTACCTTTTATTGATATCCTATTAAAATATTACAAAATAATTACCTCAAAAACAACTAACGTACCTATATAAATCTAAATATCTATCCCTTATCTAATCCCTAGACACAACCTAACAATGGCCGGGTCATCGTCCTGAAAAGAACGGCCCCACCTCCGGAGGCTAACCCTAGCAAGCCCTAACTTTCCCTTTACCATAAACAAAGTACCTATGGTCACTTATCTAGAATATACTTTTATAACATACAAATAAATGTTATGTTATGTACACATAGGCATAATCACTAGGAAAGTCTTCTAAATTCTAAGGTCATTAAACAAAATGAATCGATGCAATTCAGAGTAATGGGTACCTTTGATGACCACAGTAATGAGATAATGAAGATACTACGTAAACACTGGGCTGTCTTAACATGAGACAGTGTCTTGATTTACTGCCTACCGAAAAGACCACAAGTAACATAGATAAGTGGTAGATCCCTGAAGGTTAGACTCGTTCGAAGCCATTTTGTACCTACAACCTCTAAGAGAACATGGCTAGAACGAAGGCCGATAGGCATGTTCAGATGTGGAAACTGTGTTTACTGTAAATTTATATGTCAAACCAAGAGATTTGAGAGTAGTGTGACAGGAAAGGTCTATGAAATAAGAGACTTTATGAATTGTCGAACTCAGGGGGTAGTCTATCTCTGTAACTGCAGCTGTGGCAAACAGTATGTGGGAAAGACCATAAGACCGATTAAGGAGAACATCTCGGAGACATTAAACATAGAAGAGAAACTCCACTTTCAAATCATATCTGGCTTGAGCATGAAGGCCTTTCATCTAACCTGACATTTGTGTGTATAGAAAAGATCAACACAACTCCTAGAAAAGGGGATGTAGACAAAAGGTTATTATGTAAAGAAACGGAGTGGACATACAGGCTAAAATCTTTGAAACCAAAAGGCTTAAATGAAATTTTATATTTTGGTTGTTTTATCTAAAGTTTACTACAGGACTCAATTGTACACTTCTAATTTTGGATAGGGATGTGTGACTTTGGCGAAATAGCCAATATCCGATATATATCTGAATATTTATACTGTTTTTCTTTGTATAGGTTATTTTTATTATTTCTTACTTGGCAGCTCTGGGGATATTTGACTCAGTGAAATCCAAAGAAATTTATAGAGGTTTTTACACGATAAGATCTAACAGTGTGATGTCTAGCCCCACTTTGATTATATATTAGATAACTTATGATATCTGTATTGGTTACATTTGAGAATAGGAGCCATAAATATAGAGGTTCTTATTATGCTGCTCAAGCAACTTTGAATTGGTGATTATTATAGAACATGATGTCATGTATATGCGCCGAGTTTAATAAGATGGGCTATCATGTAGAATTACACATTGTGGTGTTTCGAGGTATATGTAATAGATCATTGAATGATATAGGGGCAGTCATATATTAGAAAGAAGAAGGTAATTTGTATGCCTGAATGTCTCAGCATCCATCATATGCATTGTTTTGGCATCACATGGTCGGGCAAGCACGACTGCAATAAACGAGACTTACTGGCGCAGGTGCGTTGTATGAGATCTTACACAGAGCGGTCTCTAGGATATAAAGGAGACGCTCGCGCAGGCGCGGTGACCATGGATAGCTGGCCGTGATGCGAATGACAAGTAGTGACGAGCGGCGCAGGCGCGCTGTATTAGATCCGATACAGAGCGGTCTCTAGGATACTAAGGAGACGTTTGCGCAGGCGCGATGACCATGAGTAACTGGCCGTGACGCGGATGATAGGCAGTGACGCGCGGCAACTCGCGCATGCGCAATGGAGAGAAATTCTCGCCAGGTGAGCACAGTGGAATGTGTGTTCACCCGCGCATGCGCTATAGGAATCATTAGACGCCGTAACCATGTGGGTAAGTGTGCTCCTCCTATTCTGTCTATATAAGTTTGGAGTAGAGTATACCTGGTGTTGCCATTATCATACATTAGTGAACAACTATGAGAAGTATCGGCATCCAATGTCTGTAAAGTTCCCCTGATGAACCCCCGGACATCTATTAGGAGGGGAAACGCGTCGGGACAGAGAAGATCCTTTTCAATCGTTGGATAAGGTCGTATATATATAAAAAATACGGTTTGGATTATCTATTCAATTCCTTATTAGAGGGTGAGGCAGAACTGTTAATGCGGTCGTCACCCTGATCCCTATATGAGAGGGAAAGACAAGACTGCTTATGTGATTACATGAGGGTATATTTAAAAGGGCAGTCTTGTCTATTGATTTACACAACTCTTTCCTAGTGATTATGCCTATGTGCACATAACATAACATTTATTTGTATGTTATAAAAGTATATTCTAGATAGGTGACCATAGGTACTTTGTTTATGGTAAAGGGAAAGTTAGGGCTTGCTAGGGTTAGCCTCCGGAGGTGGGGCAGTTCTTTTCAGGACGATGACCCGGCCATTGTTAGGTTGTGTCTAGGGATTAGATAAGGGATAGATATTTAGATTTATATAGGTACGTTAGTTGTTTTTGAGGTAATTATTTTGTAATATTTTAATAGGATATCAATAAAAGGTACATTTTAGAGTTAGGGTTTGTTGATATATTTACAGTGATATGGTTGAAGCACGAACTCTTAGAGTTTAATTTTTGATTTTTTTCTGTGATTTAGAGTGCCCCCTCCCATCCCCTGTTGCTATGCCACTTATCCTAACTCTTAACCTGACCTCAGCCTGTCCCCTGGAATTTATTTTTGTCTTGCTGTTTAGGATTTGTTGCCTGATTCTTGTAGTTCAACCTCCTAATTTTGACGCCTCCACTACTGTATCTTCTGGTCCTAACTTTGTTATTTTCTGATTGGGGACAACTCCTGGTTTTCCTTTACTCTCTGCACCACCCCTGGCACTTGCCACCAATTAGTGACTTCTCGGAGACTTTAGCCTGTGGATGCAGCGCGAAAGGACCATAGTTCCATCTCAGGGTGAAGAACAGGGAGATTCCTTAGATTATCCACCTCAATGTAGCCAAAGTCCAACCAATCATTTGTAAAGCATTGACTTTGTGGTGAAATCCATAAAAACATTAAAGACATAAAGTAATACAATTATTATCATATCATCCTCCCCAGTCCTGTATCGTAAAAATGAAAACTAAAAACAAACAACTATAATACCTTGAATAAGGGCCATAAAAGGCCTCCATCTTGACCTGTTTCTTCATTGATGCGGGTTGGAGACCGACATATTGTGGTCAAATTATCAACCAATCCCTCATATTTGATATCTTTCCAGTATGTATTTTTGCCCTGTAATACTGGGGAGCAGAGATTATCAGCATTTTGTGTTGGACACCCAAAAAGTGCTGGGCAGCACGCTCAGTCGAATAGTAGAGTGTTATAGGTTGTAAGCCAGTATGGTGCACCACACGTAATTGTATTATTGGCACCAGGACTGGGACAAGGTATTCTGGTGAAATTGGCAAATAAGGAGCATATCACCCCCCCCCCCCCAATGGAAACTTCAGCCCACTAGATGCTTCCTTGCACCCCTTTCATGTCTGGGATGAAGCAGCACCCTAGGCGGGTACCTACCTCCGCCTACCCATCATCCTGGTCCTGATTGGCACCCTTTATAAGCATTATCTATATGCAATTGTAATGCTAGAAATTCCCTCCCCCCCATGAATAGTAGGTGGGCGAGTGGTTGTTTATCAGTATTTTTAAACTTGAGCAATATCCCCCGATTAGTACTATGGTTTTTCTGTATGCTGGTGTGAATTGGTCCTTATCCAATGTGCAGTTTTTAATAGATTTTAGAGATTTTTTTTAATAGATTATAGAGTTTTTAATAGATTATCGGCCCCTGGTCATAGCACTGCAGTGGGCCCTGGCCAAATACATGAGATCACACTAGGTCATGCCTCTAGCCACTTCTAAGCACACTCATATTATCACGTAACTTATGTATGGACACTGGCAGCCTACAAGACTAATTGGCAGGGCAGGGAGCCTTTGGCTCCCTTCTCCACTGTTTTTTTAACTGTTTGCACATCCTAAAAACACACAAACAGTTAAATAAGCAAAGCCAACAACGGGATCCAGGGTATGTTTCTTGTATTCCTGGGACATACATAGACCACCTGGGGCCCCTGTGCTTGTGGGGCCCCCAGGCAACTGCCTAGTGTGCCCAATGGAAAAGATGGCCCTGACTGGGGCTTATATTACCTCCTACTGGGAATATTTCTTTGCCCAGCCAATGGAGCTGTGAGTACGACCGTGTGTCTGTATTTTGGCAAAAACAAATACCTGTAATATCTTGAATATGTGCCATAACAGGGCCTCGATCTTGACCTGTTTCTAAACCGGAGGTTTGAGAAATAACTGGTGGCGAGTCCTTACAGCTATGTCATCTGTCTCCTCATAAACAATTGGCAATTGTTAAAACCCAACATGCCGGAATCTCCTCTCTTCCAAACCGACACACACAATAATAATATGACTCTTCATTTTTTACCAAGAGCCATAACTTTTTATTTTTTCATCTACCTAAACATATAAGGGCTTGTTTTTTGCAGGACCAGATTTACTTTCTAATGGTGTCATTGACCGCACCATAGAATATACTGGAAAAACCACAAAAAAATTCTAAGTGGGGTGACATTTTTTAAAAACTTGAGATATGTTTGTAGGGAGTGGAGGGGTTGTTTTTATGCCATTCACTCTCCGGTATAAATGATGTGTTCTCTGTATTCCGCAGGTTGATACGATTCCAGCAATACCAAAAATGTGGGATGTTCGTTATATTTTTGTACCGTAAAAAAAACATTCTTTATTTCTTAAATTTACACTGCAGCGCCATTTTATGTGACCAATACCATTTTTGTACTTCTACCTATGGACCCGAGTGCATTTTTTTGCGGGTTGAAATTTACTTTTAATTGCTACCATTTTGTTATAGATGCAACATTTTAATCACTTTTTAATCCAACTTCTAGGGGACAGAAAATGACAAAAAATGCAATTTTATAATGTGAAATTTCAGTGTATGGGATAAATGATGTTATATTTTAATAGATCGGATTTGCCGGATGAGGCGATACCAATTATGTGTAACCTTGTTATTATTTTATTTTTATTAAAATGGCAAAATGGGGGTGATTGGGACTTTTGAATATTATTTATTTATTTTTTTTTTAACTTTAAAGGGAATCTGCGCCATTTTGTTTTTTACTTATTAAAACAAGACCCTGATCCATCTTCTTTTCTTCATAGCCATTTTTACTTTCTGATTGTAGATTTCTCAATTCGGTCATCTGTATAGAATTGTGGGGAAGACATTCTTGCCCATACTACTTGTAACAACATTTAGAGAGATGCTTTACATCAGCCTCATGCACATAGGAGCCTGTGAACAGGAGCAGACCCATTGACTTCTATAGGAGAGTTTTTTAGGCTCTGTGACCTGGGAAGAAGTCATTGTGCAGGGAGGAGGAGAGGGGGAGTTGCGACATCTCCTATTGTGACTGCTGGATCATGTGTTACCTATACACATTGGTGTTACCTTTCAGAGTAATCCTGCCTGTGCTGATAATGAGGAGACTGATGGAAAGTTTTCTCTACTGAGCAGGAAGTGTCAGACTATTATGAGGCCTATTGGCCAATGTGAAAACTGCAGGACTTAAGAATTAAAAAAAATATATATATTGGAAGTGATATAGAAAATTTAAAAAAATTAACAAAAATTCTTAAAAAATGTGTTTAACATAAAAACGTGAGTTAAGCAATGTTATTTTTTGATGACACATTCCCTTTAACTTTGAGTCCCCGTATAAACAATGCAGATGGTTGTACAAAGATGGCGGTGCTATTACTTCCTGCCCAAGGCAACAAGTGTTAGAAACACACACATGGTGGTGATGGAAGCCTTCATTAGGCTTCCAGCTGCCATGTTAACATATCGGCACCCGGTGATCTTGCTGCAGGGGTGCTGATTGCAGAAAGAAACCGTGCACAGCACCATTGCTCACTCATTTCAATGCCACGGCCATGATCATCATGGTAGCTAAAGGTTTAAAGAGCAGATAAAGGAGCCAGCTGTGATCCCTGCTGCTACTGGAAGGTGTCAGCTGTAATTAACGGCTAACACCAGCCTTTTATGTAGTGGTATTGCCTAGTAATCCCACTTTATAAACCCTTACCAGCACCAGGACATACCCATGAATCCTGTGTTGGTAAGAGATTAAATCATCAGCTGATCATACCAAAATCAATGGATTCACTCAAGTTTGATCTTGATAGCCAGCTTTTAGATCCATCAATGTTCTAGATGCCATTTGCTAACCTTAGATCAATTATATACCATATATGCAATCATCAATGTATCGATGCAGCAAGGCTAAACATGACATATAATGCACCATGATATCATGGCACAGAATGTTATCTCAACTTTTTCAATGCTTCTGAATGGTGTTCTTTTTGAGAGAAGAGCAGATAACACAGAAAGCTGTGATATCATGGTCAAGTTAAACTCTACTATATAAAATGAAAGGGGTTTTGCCAAAAAGTAAAATTGAGGTGGGAAGCTTGCAAATTAAATAATAAACCTTTTCACCATTCATCATTATTGAAAATTCTGCAATTAGAGCACGAAAATGCTGACAAGGAAATGTCAGTCTGTAAACTAATACACTTAACAACAGCTCAACAACAATTAGGAGAAAGTGTATCTAAAATATAATATTTATTTCAATAAGATTAAAAAATCTCTATAGAGCAAACAATGACCCAAAACACATAATCAAAAGTGCACATAAAACGGTAGGTATATGGTATTGGACCAATATCACTGTCCCTATTACAATCCTACATATCTACCATAGGTCCCTACCTAGCAAAAAATAGGGCACCCGCTCCAATAACGCGCGACCCTGTACAGGAACCTAGCCCTACTATGCAAAGCCCCTATGTACTCTATACTGGTGAGTACAATACAAAATCTCAGTTAACAATAATGTCCCAACATGTTTTCTACCTTACAGGGGACTGAAAATAGCCAGTAACTGAGAATAAAGCTCGGTTACTGTTATACGAGGCCAAAGAACCAAGACATCTAGGAGCATATGGCTCCGATATCACGGAGGGCTATGGTGCGCCGAACCTTCGCCACAAGTAAGGTAGAAACATGTTGGGACATTATTGTTAACTGAGATTTTGTATTGTACTCACCAGTATAGGGTATAATAGGGGCTTTGCATAGTAGGGCTAGGTTCCTGTACAGGGTCGTCTTTATTGGAGCGGGTGCCCTAATTTTTGCTAGGTAGGACCTATGGTAGATATGTAGGATTGTAATAGGGACAGTGATATTGTTCCAATACCATATACCTACCGTTTTATGTGCACTTTTGATTATATGTTTTGGGTCATTGTTTGCTCTATAGAGATTTTTTAATCTTATTGAAATAAATGTTATATTTTAGATACACTTTCTCCTAATTGTTGTTGAGCTGTTGAAAATTCTGCACCATTTTGGTTTTAGCTGCTCCCTTAGTGATCAATTGTTTACAGCTCCTCTCCAGGGGATATGACCAGGACTGAGAGCTCCTCAGTCCTGGCCGCACATGCTCAGACATCATCTCTCAGGCAGCTACTGTCAGTCTATTCCCTGCCTAGTATACTTAATGCTGAGTAAGTGTTCCAACCCAGGTGCTGTCATTCTACTCCTGTCCTCTGTACTCCTTAGTAATTAGTTAAACAGTGAAAAAAAATAAAAGGACAAAACTAAACCTCAATTAGAATCCTGCAGGGATTAGAACCTAGCACCCCTAAGTTGAAAGGCATAAGTGCTAACCACTCAGCTACAGTGTAGCTACTCACAGCTCTTTCCATAAACAGATTTTTGTTTCACTAGAGTGAGCACACTGTGGGGAAAGGCATGGTGATGTCAAGCCTGCTGGATCACATGTTATGCAGTTCAAACAAATCATACATGCTCCCTTTTGAGCACAGTGAAAACTGAAGCTGAATAAACCAGGCATAAAATGCCTTAGTGGCAAAACCCCTTTAAGGCAGACCAGACAGATTCTATGAGCACCAAGATTTGGTTGGGCAGCATGAACCTGCACAAAGGTTTCTCTCCAAAGGGACCTCCATGTTAGCAAACAAGAAAAGGTAGACTACAAACAACAACCTGCAACACAGGGAAAAGTGCACCAGTAGTCACATAAAATAGCAATATGAAGCGTAGCAACCAAAAACTCACTGCTATGATGATTTGTCAAATGCCAAGTGGGCAGGCAGGTGCATGGATGGGTTTTGGTTTAATGCGGATATACTCCAGGAATAGGAGAGTAACAGCATTAATTGTCCCTAATGCTATCTGTCGACTACCCCTAGCTCTGGAAAATCTATCCTTGGCATTAACACAAAAGCTTTTCCCTATATATTTATATACTCCTAAGCTGAAACTGAGCCTAATACAGAAAGTGGCTTTAGGACCCAGCGAGTTCTAGACAGGACCCAACAGAAACTAGACAAACACCAAATCAATATTTCTCAAAAACTAAAAAAGTCAAAAACATGACCAAACTGAGACAAAAAATAATATACTTCAGCTTGACCAGGGCAGTTCCTAAGCTAAATTTCACTCAGGGCGAGGTGAAGAAACTTGGCCCCCCCCCCCCCACCCTCCCCGGTAACATATTGCGCCACTATGTGACACATTGCATTATCATCAACCAAAGCCAAAATATACAAAAAGCTTTACCCCAATGTGCCACGTATAAAATTACTAAATAAGTCATACAGTTACCAAATAACACCGCTACACAAAACCAGAATCCCAAGACCACTAAGACCAAATATCACCAGCACATAGTGACGAATAATACCACCACCCCATGACCACATATCACCACCATATAGTGACCGAATAATACAAACTGAACATTACTGAGTATAAACCATTATACTACAACCAATATTACCAGCATGCAGTGACCATACAGTGTTGGATACCCGCTGTGCACAGGCTCTGCAGACATATAAATGGTTACAGTAAAGTTATATCTAGTGACTCACAGGAGACGTCTCTGAAGAGTTGGTCTCTTTCTCTTCTTCTTCTCCATTTATCCCAGACGCCATGACGACTACTCCCGACTCTTCACTGTAAAATTTACAAAACACATATCTTAAGATTCTTCAATTTATCAGTACTTCTCTACCAATTCCTATCTCTATACAAACTCCCCATCTATAGCATCTCATATGGTAGCCATGTAATATGCCCCCTGTAGCCAGGTAGTAGCCCCTGTAGCCAGTGATGCCCCCTGTAGCCAGAAGATGCCCCCCTGTAGCCAGTGATGCCCCTGTAGCCAGAAGATGCCCCCTGTAGCCAGAAGATGCCCCCCTGTAGCCAGTGATGCCCCCCTTGTAGCCAGTAGATGCCCCCCCTTGTAGCCAGTAGATGCCCCCTCTTGTAGCCAGTGATGCCCCCTATAGCCAGGTAGTATCCCCTGTAGCCAGTGATGCACCCTGTAGCCAGAAGATGCCCCCCTGAAGCCAGTGATGCCCCCTGTAGCCAGTACTTGCCCCCGGTAGCCAGTGATTCCCCCCTGCAGCCAGTACATGCCCCCTGCAGCCAGTGATGCCCCCTGCAGCCAATGATGCCCCCCTGCAGCCAGTGAATGCCCCCTGTAGCCAGTAGATGCCCCCATAGCCAGTAGATGCCCCCATAGCCAGTGATGCCCCCCTGTAGCCAGTGATGCCCCCCCTTGTAGCCAGTAGATGCCCCCCTTGTAGCCAGTGATGCCCCCTCTTGTAGCCAGGTAGTAGCCCCTGTAGCCAGTGATGCCCCCTGTAGCCAGAAGATGCCCCCCTGTAGCCAGTGATGCCCCCCTGTAGCCAGAAGATGACCCCTGTAGCCAGTGATGCCCCCTCTGGTAGCCAGTTATTCCCCCCTGTATCCAGTACATGCCCCCTGCAGCCAATGAGGCCCCCCTGTAGCCAGTGATGCCCCCCTGCAGCCAGTGAATGCCCCCTGCAGCCAGTGAATGCCCCCTGTAGCCAGTGATGCCCCCTGTAGCCAGTGATGCCCCCCTGTAGCCAGTGATGCCCTCCTTGTAGCCAGTAGATGCCCCCTTGTAGCCAGTGATGCCCCCTCTTGTAGCCAGTGATGCCCCCTGTAGCCAGTAGATGCCCCCCCCTTGTAGCCAGTATTGCCCCCGTAAGCAGTGCTGCCCCCTTGTAGCCAGTGCTGCCCCCTTGTAGCCAGTAGATGCCCCCTGTAGCCAGTAGATGCCCCCCTTGTAACCAGTGATGCCCCCGTAAGCAATGATGCCCCCTTGTAGCCAGTGATGCCTCCTGTAGCCAGTGATGCCCCCTGTAGCCAGTAGATGCCCCCTTGTAGCCAGTGATGCCCCTGTAGCCAGTGATGCCCCGCTTGTAGCCAGTGATGCCCCGCTTGTAGCCAGTGATGCCCCCTGTAGCCAGTAGATGCCCCCGTTGTACCAGTGATGCCCCCCTTGTAGCCAGTGATGACCCCTGTAGCCAGTGATGCCCCCCGTAGCCAGTGATGACCCCTTGTAGCCAGTGATGCCCCCCTTGTAGCCAGTGATGCCCCCTCTGTAGCCAGTGATGTCCCTCCTGTAGCCAGTGATGCCCCCTCTGTAGCCAGTGATGCCCCCCTTGTAGCCAGTGATGCCCCCTCTGTAGCCAGTGATGCCCCCCTTGTAGCCAGTGTTGCCCCCTGTATCCAGTAGATGCCCTCCCCTGTAGCCAGTGATGCCCCTCTTATAGCCATTGATGCCCCCTGTGTAGTCCAGGTGATGGCCCCCCTTTGTAGCCAGTGATGCCCCCTCTGTAGCCAGTGATGCCCCCCCTTTAGCCAGTGATGCCCCTCCTGTAGCCAGTGATGCCCCCCTGTAGCCAGTGATGCCCCCTGTAGCCAGTGATGCCCCCTTGTAGCCAGTGATGCCCCCCTTGTAGCCAGTGATGCCCCCTCTGTAGCCAGTGATGCCCCTCCTGTAGCCAGTGATGCCCCCCCTTGTAGCCAGTGATGCCCCCCTGTAGCCAGTGATGCCCCTCTGTAGCCAGTGATGCCCCCTGTAACTAAATATAAAATAACAAAAAAGTACTTACCTCAGTTCGCGCGTCCCGGTCCGGAGCTGCTGAGCGATGGGAGCTGTAGAGCAATGTAAGCGGCGTGACGTCACCACGCCGCTTACGCTGCACACAGCTCCCAGGGGTCTCCTCGGCGGCAGAGCTGCCAGCCGAGCAAATCCCAGCGTCGCAGGGGGCGTGGTGAAAGTCGTGCGCCCCCTGCAACGCTGATACAGGGGAGGAGTCAGGACGGGAACGATCCTCCTCCCTGCACCTGTAGATGCTGGCTCTGCGCAGCTGTTATAAGACAGTCGCGCAGAGTCAGGGGCGATTCCCGCCCGCCCCTAGGAACGGCCCTGAGCTTGACACAACTGAACTAGACAATAGACAAGACAGAACAATCCAACACAACAGAACTAGACAGGACCAATACTTCTATACTCTGCAATCAGGCTACTGTTTTCAGTTGAGCTGTGTAGAGTATGCTAATGAGCTCAGGCATGTGGTCTGGTCAGCTGACAAGCAAGAATATGGAGCAGTTGCCATTCAAACACTCCAAACACAGACAACAGGAGACAGACATAACACAGAAACTTCTAATGACCTTATAAGCGAGACAGGACGAAATGGCAGGAGACTTCCTGCGATTCGTAACAAAGGGGGAAAACTATCCCTGGGTCCACTGGTCTTTTTTATTCTACTAAACATAATTTTGATAATAAACAAGCCTGTTATGAGCTTAACATTTTGACATGAACCATCTCCTTGAGTGAGACCCATTTTACTTATTTTATGAGGACTATTTCTTCCTATGTTTATTACAGTTTATAACCAAGGATCATCAGGTCAGGTTTGTGGAAAAGATGAATTAGATGAACAGCTCAGAGATAAAAGCTTATATTCAGGAGTGGCCACCAGTCCCCCTAGGGGCTTATGTAAGAGTCAAAGGGTTTATTCATTTTCAATGGTGCATTAAATTTCTCACTCACTAGTGTTATAAAATGCCTTTTCTTCCCAGACACTGTAATAACCAGGTCAGACAAGTTTACAGAGACTCCCAGGTGTGAGAAATCAATAGGCAGAAACTTCTTGGATTACTGAATCCTTATATAACTCCTGCCATGTGTAGTGGTAACCTAAAAAAAAAAAAACTCTAAATGCAGTTATACAACTTGTTTGCTACAAAATTTCTATGAGACTGAATTTAACAAGTAGATCTAGCTGGTTAAAGTGCATTTGTGCTAAATAAAACTATGATAGGATTGTCTCAGTCCACAACTTTTCTGATATTTCTTGCCATTTTCCACCATTTCATTTAAAGAAGTTTTTTTTCTGTTTTAAATTTTTACTGCAGTACCAATATACTATAGCTGTTTATAGCTAAGATACCTCTGAACTCTAATCTCAAATGCAGTCCCCATGCACCTGGGGCCATATGTATGAAACTGTTTAGGTCTAAAACTCACTCTGGCCCCTGGTGTTTATCTCCTGCTTGTATGACATCCTATATTGCTCCCTTGCCTTCCCTAAAACAGGAGGAGATCACACAATGAATGCTTCTTATCGCCACTGCTCCTTGCTGTCCCAATCTCTGTTTTTGGAGGGATCATGTTTCACATGCTGGGCAGCAGACAGTGCACTGAGTAGAACATCACAGCAGACAGGGGGTAATTACAGTACTATCTTATAAATTGTAATCAAGGGGCACCAGGCATATATAAATAGAGGCCATGTCTGTGAGCGAGTAGAGGATTTATGGGAACTGTACATGATTACAGTCATAATCCCACCTACAGCAAGTTCTACAAGCATTAAAAGGGACTGCAAAGAGCTGTCTAAAAATATAAGGACATCTGATAGTGGCAATATCTTCTGAGCATGGAAGTATATATATACTGTAGGCATTTTTCTGTATTTTCATATGATCAGACCCCTTTAATTTGTGAACCTATGTGGATACTAATCTGGAAAACATTTGCACTCTTAAAATAAGAAGAGTGATTACTTGTACTTGTTAAATTTCTGAAAATCCTAATAGAAATAGAGAGGACTGGCACCCATCAAATTCCCTTTAGAATACGGCAGGTGATTGTTAGGATGAACACGGATTTTAAGCCCTCAGTAATGATCAGTGGTGCAGAGCGAAGATTCAGAAAAGTCCCAAATAAAATACTTGTACACGAAGATAATGGCAGCGCTCACCAGTCTTTTTTTAAATATTTATTCCATAAAACAATCCAGCAACAAGTGGACAGGAGAAGCGACACATCCACAGCCTACAGCCAATTCGTATCTCTAGACACCTGCTCGATAAAGATTTAAAATGAGGACTGGTGGGTGCTATGATTATATTTTTGCACAAACTTGCAAAATTTCTATTCTACCTTAGTATTTCCTAGGAACTTTGAATAGACTTTCCTGTATACCTCCTGAGGCACACCTATGTGCTTTCTTCACAAATACCTTAAAGTATTGCATGCTTAAATTTCACCAAAACCTTTGTACTATATTTCAGGACACTTTTATTATTTCTGTACTTTTTCAGGACACACCTGTTACCTTGCAGTAGACACACCTATTTTTTTTGGGGGGGGGATATGTTTTATTGGGTAATTCCAGACACCACGAAAAAAAAGAAACATGTTATACAGGATCCCATACAAGAGATAACACTATAGAGCAATACTTTCATATACATATGAAAACTTTCATAACTTTCGGGAAGTACCCTTTTATCCCCTTTTTTTATCTTCCCTAAACTCTCCCCTACCTATTTTAACCCCCCCCCTCTTCCCCAAAGTAACATAAACCACAAGAAACCAACAGTATATGTTATGACCAAACATGTTTCCAGCATGTGTTCACCCTTCTCTTCTCAGCCTGTACGATAAAAGTCCCATTGAAGAGATCAAACAGCAATAATCTGTTTATGGCTACCTGATGATGTAGTCAAATCAATATTACCTATTGTTTCCTTGATGTTGCGGCGGCAGTACTCCTCGCGCTCTCTGGGCTGCTTTTTGACTAAAGATACCAGCATATGTGTCAGAGAAAATTAGGACAAGTATCGAGAAGGTAAAGAAACCCATTATTTCAGGTCCCTGTGTGTTAACATACATTATAACCAAAAAAAAAAGAAACTATCCGAGTCTCAAAGGTCAAGAACGAGTTGACGGGCGACGCGTGGCCACCCCAAGGGCATGTCCCACTCCACTTCCACTATGAACCAGGTATCGGTGGATCACCATCCAAGAGCCTATTTTGATACCAGGAGGTCAAGTAAAAGCACTCCCTAATCGCACGCTGGATACGTTCTGGCAAGAGAGAAATATAACTTTCCCATATTGCAAAGAAATTTCTCACTCTTGATTCCTTTTGCAAAGTGGCCTCCAGCCAGTCCATCTTCATTATGTATGAGAGTTTCTCTAAAAAGAGTTTAAAGGGCGGTGGGGTCTCGGTTATCCAAGTATGCAGGATTGTTTTTTTATCTGCCGCAGAAATCAAGTGGAGAAGTTTCCGGCATCCCGGCATGCATGGGGTCTCCTGAACATCAATGTGGCCAAAAATGGCCCATAACGGAGTTCTAGGGACATAATTTGTTAAATTAGAGGTTGTAAATGTTATAATTTTATCCCAGAAGGTTTGGATGACTGGGCAGCTCCATAAACAATGAAACATGTCTGCCCCAGGCGATTTACATCGAAAACAGGAGTTATCCTGGTAGATTCCCATTTTGTGCCCTCTGATTGGAGTTATATAAGCCCTATGATATAATTGAAGGGTCATTTCCCTATATCTACTGGAAGGAAGAAATTTTTTACTGTTATTCAGAGCTATATGTAGTGTATTTAAATCCAGATTGGGATCGTCCATCTCCCATTTGGTAATTGCCATAGTAGTCTTGGAAAAATCTAACTTCATGTGAGTCAGTTTATCAAGTTTGGAGGTTAAACCTCTTGAAGAGGTGCCCCGGCTCAATAATATCCAAAGAGTCTGGTCCCACCCCATTGGAGACACCTGGGAGTTTAATTTGGCGACATACCTATGAGCGCATATATAAGGGAAGATGGATATCACCACATCTGGATATTTATTTCTTAGTCCTCCAGGGACAAAATCTTCCGTGTTTTCATATTTATGAGATGATATGCAGAGGTAATTCCCCCATGTTTCCATCTGTAAAATTCCCTATGAAGGGAACACTCCTGAAACTCCGGGTTTGCTAGGAAGGTGCGTAATAGAGAAGCTTGAGGATGCAACTGCAATTTGTTTCTCAGATGTTGCCACACCCGCCACGTTGAAAACAATAAAGGGTTAGCTTTAACCCCTTCTGGATTAAGGTGAAGCGGTTGATGTAAAAAGTTTATCAGAGACAATCTCCCCAGCGAGAGCTGGTCCGACACAGAGTCCGCAAACACCGAACCGTGTCGTATCCAGTCCACCGCGATCCGTGCGAGCGCCGCCACATTATATACCCCCACGTTGGGCCGACCAATCCCTCCATCGGACTGTTGCTGTTGCAAAATCACCAGTGGGATTCTAGGTCTCCCCTACTTCCACACAAAACGTCGAAATAGCGCGTGTACATTTTTCACATCTCTTCGCCTAAGAAACAAGGGCAAAGAGTGCATAATATACAGCAATTTTGGGAACTCCACAGCCTTGAGAAGGTTTCCTCTGCCTATATAAGACAGCAGTAAGTTCCTCCAATCTGTGAGCTTCTTCTCCAACGCGTGAATATAAGAGGTTATGTTATATTTATATATTTATATTTATATAGGAGGGAGGGAGATCTGGTGATGTTGATTCCCAAATATGGTATCAAAGACTTACACCACTGGAAGGGATAAGCCGCTGCCCAAGGAAGGACTGATGGACCCCCAAGCATCAAGGCTAACGATTTTTCCGTATTGATATGGTAACCCGATAGTCCTCCAACCTCCTCCAAAATTCGTAAGACTTGTGGCAGCGTCTCACACGGACCGCGAAGGACAAGGAGCACATCATCCGCGAAAGCAGCTACCTCTACTGAACACTCCCTCCATGGTATCTCACCGCGAGAGCTCAACGGGCAAAGGCAATACAACAGGGGGTCCAGTGCCAAATTAAATAATAATGGTGACAGTGTGCACCCTTGACGAGTACCTCTGAAGATGTCAATCGGGGCCAACAAACTATCTTGAATGTAATCCACCAATCCTCAGAATTTAGGGCCAAACCACCGCCTCAACAAAGTGGACAGTAAAAAGGGCCATGAGACTGTGTCGAACGCTTTAGTGGCGTCTAGGCTAAGAAGCATCGACGTCTCAGCATCTCGGTCTTGTGCCCTAATAGTAGCTGCTATTGCCTCCCTTATATTCTGCGTTGAGTGACAACCCTGTACAAAACCTCTCTGAGAGGGGTGCATTATGTCAGGAAGAAATGTTTGAATTCTATTGGCCACGATTTTTGTTAGGAACTTAAAGTCGCAATTTAGTAAACTTATAGGGCGGTAGTTTTGAACCAGTTGCGGGTCTTTATTAGGTTTTTGCAATAAAATTGTTCTAGATTCCAAGAACAAGTCCATCTGTCCCTGGTCCTGGTAAATGTTAGTGTATAGGGAAGTTACGGCGGGAGTCACCATAGGCGACAGAATTTTATAAAATGCCTTGCCGAATCCATCAGGACCTGGCGATTTGCCAGTAGCAGAAGAGGCAATTGCCCTCCTCACCTCCTCCTCGGAGATGGGGTCATCTAACATGGCTCTTTGATCCTCCGTTAGATCCGGAAGGGGGACCGAAGCCAGGAAGGACTCAATCCGATCTATGTCTGTCGGGGCGGCTCTATAAAGATCTTCAAAAAATTTGCAGATCAACCGCTCCACCTCACTTGGCTCGGTGCGTAGGGCATTCATTGTCGGATCCCTCAAATTAATATGGGTTTGCGAAAACCTTGTGTTTTTGTCTAGGAGTTGGCTAGGAGTTGACTGGATTTATTGGCTTTTCGGAAATATTTGTTTTGAGTAAATTTAATCAGCCAACAGGCCTGCCCTTGAATATATGAATCCAGAGCATCTTTAGCTTCCTTATAAATTAACTCATTCTCCACCAAGGGATTGATCACAAGGTCCTGCTGGGTGACCAATAGCGTTTGATGTAATTTATGGAATTTTGTGTGAGCTTCCCTACGCTTCTGCGCTATGTATTGGATAACATGCCCCCTGATGACCGCCTTCGCCGTCGCCCAGAATAAGGTGATATTATCTAGGTGATCTATATTGTCATCCACAAAATTCGCCCATTTTAGTTGCAAAAAAGACTGAAAATCTGCCGATTGAGACAAGTATCCCAGGAAGCGCCAAGTTCAGACACACCTATTTGCATCCGCAGGCACACATGTTTACTTCCTGAGAACACACCTGCTTACTTCTTGAGAACCTGAGTATACCCTGAGAACACACTTGACTTCTTCCTGAGAGCACAGCAGCTTACTTCCTGAGAACACACCTGATTACTACTTCCTGATAACACTTCTGGTTACTCACCTGATTACTACCCTGAGAACACACCTGATTACTACCCTGAGAACTCACCTGCTTACTTCCTGAGAACACACCTGCTTACTTCCTGAGAACACACCTGCTTACTTCCTGAGAACACACCTGCTTACTTCCTGAGAACACACCTGCTTACTTCCTGAGAACACACCTGATTACTTCCTGAGAACTCACCTGATTAATTCCTGAGAACTCACCTGATTACTTCCTGAGAACTCACCTGCTTATTTCCTGAGAACACACCTGATTAATTCCTGAGAACACACCTGATTACTTCCTGAGAACACACCTGATTACTTCCTGAGAACTCACCTGCTTACTTCCTAAGAACACCTGACTTCTTCCTGAGAACACACCTGATTATACCCTGAGAACACATCTGACTACTTCCTGAGAACACATCTGGTAACTTCCTTCGAACACACCTGATTACTTCCTGAGAACACACCTGATTACTTCCTGAGAACTCACCTGATTATTTCCTGAGAACACACCTGCTTATTTCCTGAGAACACACCTGATTAATTCCTGAGAACACACCTGATTACTTCCTGAGAACACACCTGATTACTTCCTGAGAACTCACCTGCTTACTTCCTAAGAACACCTGACTTCTTCCTGAGAACACACCTGATTACTTCCTGAGAACACACCTGATTAATTCCTGAGAACACAACTGGTAACTTCCTTCGAACACACCTGATTACTTCCTGAGAACACACCTGATTACTCCTGAGAACTCACCTGATTATTTCCTGAACACCTGTATTCCTGAGAACACACCTGATTACTTCCTGAGAACACACCTGATTACTTCCTGAGAACACACCTGATTACTTCCTGAGAACTCACCTGCTTACTTCCTAAGAACACCTGACTTCTTCCTGAGAACACACCTGATTATACCCTGAGAACACATCTGACTACTTCCTGAGAACACATCTGGTTACTTCCTGAGAACACACCTGCTTACTTCCTGAGAACTCACCTGTTTATTTCCTGAGAACACACCTGATTACTTCCTGAGAACTCACCTGCTTACTTCCTGAGAACTCACCTGATTACTTCCTGAGAACTCACCTGCTTACTTCCTGAGAACTCACCTGATTAATTCCTGAGAACTCCCCTGTTTACTTCCTGAGAACACACCTGATTACTTCCTGAGAACACACCTGATTACTTCCTGAGAACTCACCTGCTTACTTCCTGAGAACACCTGACTTCTTCCTGAGAACACACCTGATTATACCCTGAGAACACATCTGACTACTTCCTGAGAACACACCTGATTACTTCCTGAGAACTCACCTGCTTACTTCCTGAGAACACCTGACTTCTTCCTGAGAACACACCATTTACCTGAGAACACATTGCACTACCTCAGAGAACAATCTGGGTTTCTTCTGAGAACACACCTGCTTACTTCCTGAGAACACACCTGATTACTACCCTGAGAACAGTCCTGCTTACTTCCAGAGAAAACACCTGATTACTACCCTGAGAACACACCTGATTACTCCCTGAGAACTCACCTGATTAATTCCTGAGAACTCACCTGATTACTTCCTGGGAAAATCACCTGTTATTTCCTGAGAAAAAACACCTGATTATTCCTGAGAACACACCCTAATTACTTCCTTTAGAACACACCTGAATTAAATTCCTGGGGAACTCACCTGCTTACTTCCCAAAGGGAACAACCTGGGGCTTTTCTGGAACACACCTGTTATACCCCGAGAAACACATTGACTACTTCCTGGGAAACCAAAACGGTAACTTTTTTTCGAACACATCTGATTACTTCCTGAGAACACACCTTTACTTTCCTAGAACTACCCCGATTTTAAACCCGAGAACAACCCACTGAGAAAAGGGAAGAGGCCCCCAAAAGTATACGTTCCCGGGTCTTTACCATAAAAGGCTTCCAAAATTCACTTTTTAAAAATTTACCCTCTGAAAAAAAACCGCTAAACTGCCACGCTTAATTTTGGTTTTTACCTTGTTTTTTCCTGAAAATTTTTTTTTCCACACCTGTTAATGATAAATAAAATACGTTTTGTCTATACACCCCACCTTTTGTTTATAGCCCCGATACACCCTGAGAACCCCTGATACTACTGAGAACCACCCAATTTTTAAGGAACCACCTATTATACCCTAAAAAACTAACCCATTACTTTCCTGAGAACACACCTGATTACTACCCTGAGAACCAATTTTATTATTCCGAAACTACCCATTACTCCCCGAAACTCACCCGTTAAATTCCTGAAAACCACCTGTTTATCCTGAACCACTGTTACTTCCGAGAAACACCTGCTTACTCCGAGAACACACAATTTCTTCCGAGAAAACCTGTTACTTCCTGAAAAATACCTGCTTTCTTCCCGAGAATCACCTGCTTACTTCCTAGAAACACCTGCTTATTCCCGAGAACACACCTTACTTCCTGAGAAACACCTGCTTTTTTTCGAGAAAACACCCCGCTTACTTCCCCGATAACTCACCCCATTTTATACCCGAAACGACCTGATTACTAAACCCCGAGAACCCCCCTATTACTACCCGAAACCCCCCTGATTACTAAAACCCGGGAAAACCCCCGAAAACCCCAGAACCCCGTACACCCTGATAAACCCCCTTTAACTACCCCCAAACTCCCAAAATACCCGAAACACACCAAATCCCTGAAATCTACTGATTACTACCCTGAGAACTCACCTGATTGTTTTGAACAACTACACAAGAAAATATGTTTTTTTTTCTGCGAATTAACTAAAGAACAATTTTTTTTATGTATTAAAATGTTTTCCTAATTTTT
>JAODAL010025038.1:0-59425 GCA_025379985.1 Phyllomedusa bahiana
ATTAGCTGCATTTCTACTCTTCACGTTGTGGTTTTCCACCGGACTTTTTAAAAAATTAACGACCAAAAGTGTCTCCGTTGACAATCAGCAAGGTCCCCTTTTCCCTGCATTTTACTCTCTATTTGGGTGGGTGGGAGGAAATGCTAGTTTTGTTTTGTACGGGGATCGAGGGGGGGGCCCCCCAGTAACTGTTGTTCATTTTGAGGCCTTAATGCGAGGATCTTTTGGAGGAAAAATGGAGCACCAAGCACTCATGTGAGATTGGAGCCTTTTTTCCAAAGCCTTGGGTCGGGGGGAAAGAAAACTGATTTTCCCTCCTCCCCCTCAAATTCGCGCCAACCTCTTTCCAAAGGCAGGGCGCGGTAACGTCTGGTCCGGGAATACCTCCCCCTCCTCCCTTTCCCTCCACACAGTTTCAACAAGCCTGACTTCCTCAGATGATGCACCCAGAGCGAGGGCCCCGCTTGCACTCCCCCTGGCCCCCTAAACCACTCCCTAATGAAGACCGATAAAAATTGTGAAACTGTGGGGCCTTCTGGTTTCGACAGGAGGAGACCCGGTCCGCATTGTGTTTCCTCCTCTGCACGGGTTTGGACCTATTTTCAGAGTGTCAACGATCGCCCAAACTAAATCATCCAATGCTATGCTGCAAGGGATTGTCCAAATGCCCATTTTTTGGTTTCTTAAAAAAGGCAGGAGGGTGCAAAAGCTCTTTACCTGCCCCCATTCGGGGGCTCAACACCCGGGGTCCCCGTTCCGCTGCTTGTCAGGCACGTTCACTTCCCGAAAGCAAAGGGCATTGCGCTGCTCCCACAACCCGGGGAGCTTGGGGTGAATTCAGCTTTTTGCCAGTCAAAAAATGAGACGGTTGAGGGGGGAACCGGCTGACGCTGCAACGCACCAGGGGGGTTTAAAAACGGGGTTTGCGAACGGGGGAAAGTGCGACCAAGATGACCCTTCCCTCAGCAGGCTCCAACCAGGTAGGCTTAAAATTTTGGACATCAAGGTTCAGAATGTGAAAGGGAAAAGGGATGTGCTCCCCCCAATCTTAAGGGCGGCCGCAGATTTTGACCTTTAAATAAACCAGCCTTTGCCTGCCAAGGTTCTTGTCACCAGCCAGCGCTCTGTCTCTTACTAAGACCATCATAGCTCCGACCTGTTGTTGCGGTCTCCAAGACAGATTAATTTTTCAACAGGGCCCGGGTTTTTCGGGGGCACGTGATCCACCAGAGGACCTTTGGGGGGAAAAAAAAACCCTCCCCCAAAACTGCGGGTTTTGAAGAGGGGGGGGGGGGGTGCGCCGACCCTGAGACCCACGTCACCCCCAGGGACATCCACCAGTCACCCAGTGGCTGTCACAGAAATATGGCCCTTGGGGCGTGCTTACAGTCTGTTCGGGTCAGATATTTGGGCTGGCCAGGGCAGAGGGGGTTTTTTCTCAAAAAAATCCTCCCGGGGTGTCTGGTTTTGGGGGGCGGGAAGCCCCAGACGGGGCAGAACCCATCTGTGCCCCCAGAGGAAAAAAACTTTCCAAGGCCAAAAGCCGGCAAAGCGAATTCAGGGTTTTGGCTTTTTTGGGTGGGTTTTGGGTTAAGTGTTTCTTTGCTCCAACCCGGAAAACAGAAGGTGGCTGCTAGACTGCAGCTGACGGGTTGAGGTCGTCAAACGGGGGGAAGGAGAAGGGTTGGGCTATGGTGGGGGTGGGGGTACTCGGGCGAGGTGGGGTGGGAAACGGAGGGTGATCCTGATCTGATCGAGAGCAAGGGCAGTGAGGAACGTTGGTGGTGGCAGAGGGGGAAGGGAAACGGGGACAGAGGGGTTTTGAAGTGGTTGGAAAGCCCGGCATCGGTGTGGCCTTTTTTTGGCCCAAATGTTGCTTCCATTTCAAATCATCATTCGCTCATTGGGCTAGACTGTTGGGGGGGTTTTAAAAAACCTAAGATTCTTGCTTTTACTCATGGGTTTACGGCAAAGGGGCATATACTCGCTGGGTGAATCAAGGGTTCTCGAAAAACCCCGGTTGAGAGGTCCTGGCCTTTTCGACGGCATAAAAAAGGAGCGTGTTTCCCCTGACGTGGTGGCGGAATCATCCGGGGCTTTTGCAGCCCTCCCCCTTTTTGAGGGGGGCCATACTGAACTACCCCCCTCGTCTTATCCTCTCCATATGAACCTCGCAAGCAAATTCTGCTGAAAAGCCAGTTGGGTCCGCGTGTCGTATCACATATCAAAAACACAGGGGCTTCGTCTCCCGAGATTCTGCTCCTGGAGTGGGGCTATAAGCAACAGGCATGCAACGTTGTGATTTACCCCTTCTTCTCTCCCCTTTATGGGACACAATTGGGGGTCAGAGCAACAAAATCATCCTTTTTGGCTTTCTTTTTTTGGAAATGCCTTCTGCCCCCAAACCCGCTTTTTGTCATCAATGGGTCTTCAGAAAATGGATTTTTCCACATTGGTGGGTACACGAGTTGATTTTTGGGGCTCCCTTCGTTTTCATGTTGGACGGATGTGACGATGTGATGATGACATTTATGCCATGACTGGGATGACGAGGAGGTAAGACTGCTGGATGCAGGTTGAATTAACCACTGAAGAACAGATTGGCGACGCTGTTCGTTACTGAGATTCACAGGGCTCTGTCCCAGCGATGACAGGCCTGATGGTCCTACAACCGACGATCTGCTGGCTTGCATGTTGTTGCCAGCACTGGTAGAAGCACCTTCTCTCGCACCTCTACCTCCATGTCCTACATCCCTCTTTGCTCCCCTTACCACCTGCATTTCGCTCCATGTTCAGAAAGATAAAAATTTAAGAAGGTATGGAAGAGTTTTTGACAGTCTCTTATTGAAAGACGGCAAATCACAGCTATTCTTAAATCCTACAGCCAACTAGGATTAGAAACTGAATTGTTTCTAGCGAATACCTGTGAAATGCGGTTGGTGGAAGAAAACCCTAGACAAATCAAAAAGTGTTTTTCTTTCAGTCCAGAGATTTACAACTGCCCCGTAGGAACTAGGAATTGATTGTTTTCAACAAACTATCATACAAGTGCGCTATCTGCGCCAAACTGAGATTCACCGAGCGCAATAAAAATATTCAGAAGTTACACGGATGAGAAATTGCGTTTTTTGCAGCAATGACAAAAGAGAACAGTTGCTAGAAAATTTTTCTATCAGAATTGTCGCACAACTTGGCTATTTGAAAAAAACTAGGGCTGCACCACGTGCAATACAGCTATTTAAAAGTTATACGGATAACAAACAGTGTTTTTTTGCACCAATGAAATATGTCAACAGTAACTAAGAAATTTCTGTATCCAAATTTAAGTAGAAGGTGGCTATTTGAAAAAAACTGGGGCGAACCAAAGTGCAATACAGCTATTTAAATGTTATACGGATAATAAAAGGTGGTTTTTGCGCCTATGAAATACACCAGCAATTATTCGCAAATTTCTGTATCCTAATGTAAGTACAAGGTGGGTCTTTGAACATAAATGGCCTGCGCCAAAGTGAAAAAAACCTTATTAAATTGTGTACGGATTAATAAATGGTGGGTTTTGCACCTATGAAATACAACAGCAGCTACTAGATAATTTCTGTATCCTAATGTAAGTACAAGGTGGGTCTTTGAACAAAACCGGGCTGCACAATATACACTCTCCTTTCAAAAGCCTGCCTATCTTTCTGTGTTCGCAAGAAACCTCCCCCCCCCCTCGCAGCTGTACAGCGTTAGATGCTTCTTTAAAAGTCAGCCTAACTAAGAACTGAAATTCTCTAATCTACATATGTTCTAATGTTCACAGCTAAAAGCATAGTTGTCTGTGTGAACAAAGAGAACTGTGTCGCTGAGCTGTATTGAGGAGAAAGCTAACACACGTCCTGCTCTTATGAGATACACTGACACACTGATGCTGAACAGAAGGGCTGTTCTATGTAAAACGAGATCATGTGATTTTTTCAGCCAATGGCAACCATACCATCACAGTCATGACGTCGCACACCCAGCTCCCCCTGTCTATGCTCTAAGCTGATTTGCTGGCCCCCAAAAAAGACAGGAAGGCGAAAATGGGGCGATAGTAATAGATTATGATAGTATTATCACGTGATCGGAAATTTCCGATGAACCTAAAAACTGTGCCGATTTCAACTTTGTCGATTTTAATCGCTCAACACTAATATTTAGATTATTTCTACAGATTATTTGGTCGTGTGGATACATAATATGTGTAGGGTTTTTTGTGTATGTAATGTATGCACAATTATTGTTTATTAAATGTTTATTTTTATTTTATAAATTATTTTTTTCTACTTTTTTTTATGTTTTTTACCATTTTTTAAATCCCATGAAGGGATAACTGTTCAACTTTTTTTTTTTTTTTTTTTACACTTAGCAATGTATTAGCTATTTCATATATCTAATACATTAAAAATCGTGTCAGGTTCACACAGGCAGCAGTCAGGTAGACACAGCTCCCTGATTGGGGGCTTCTTACACAGAAAGCCCGGGGCTTCTCTATCCCCAGAGCTGACTGGCGTCATTCCCGGGGCTTGTGGGAAACCCCAGAGCCCCAAAACACCTACAGAGCGGGGGAAAAACCCCTTTTGATTAGTCACCAGGAACCCTTTTGGCAATAAAAGGGGTTAACGTGGGCTTCAATGCTGTGGGAAAAAGGGGCTGTGAAGTATAGCTCTGTTCTCAGCGCTGCTGCGGCACCGGGGGCCACAAACCCGATGTCTGTAGCGTCGCCAAAAGACGTCGCTGCAGACAAACGACCTGCACCACCCGATTCTCCAGATTCTAGTAATTATCAATTTAGCTGCAATAAGAAAGAAAAAAAATAAGGGCCCTTTAAAGCCCTACAGAATATTTCATGTCAATGTGGAAAAACAGCATATGTTTCTTTTTATAAGTTATATAAAATTTGTTTCAACTGACATTTTTCACCCTTTCACAGGGATAGATAATACATGTCTGATCATTGGGGAAGAGGGGTCCCCCTGGGGGGGTTCCCCGTTTTCCTCTTAGGTTGCAAGCGATGACTCTTTGAAGGACATGATTGAACTGCAAAAAGCTGCCATTCAAAGTTATGGGACTGACAAAAATGTGAACTGGCTATCTTTTCACCTTTAAAATTTTAAAGAGCGCAATTTAAAGGGTTTTTTGGGGAAAATAAAAAAATAATTTATAAAATACATTTTAAAAAAAAAAAAATCCCCTTAATCTTTAATTAAAAGTCTGCTCGTTTTGTTTTGGATAAACATTTTGCAGAAATTTTAAAAGGTCGCCGGTCCTTTCCTGTGTTCTACCGTCCTGGGAAATTAATACAGCGTAGAACAGACCGTCGGCTGACTGGGATTTCTAACATTGTGCTATAGTCAGCCTGAGAGACTTGTAGTGTAAGGGACAACTCTGCATTGTAGAAAGGAGACTGTTTAAATTAAAAGCTTTGCATAATATGTGTGTATATATTGCTATATAAATATATACAAATTACATATACAGCAAAAATATATATATATATATGTATAAATTTTTATATATATATGTATTTAAGTATTTATATGTATCTATTATATATTATATATATATATATTATATATATATATATATAATATTTTATATATATATTTTTATATATGTAAAGTAGAAAAAAATCCACGGCACTCCAAATAGAAATCAAGTAAATGGTAGGTTTATTCCTCCATGCTCATTGAGTGACGTTTCAGCTCCCTCCTGGAGCCTTTGTCAAGCAAATTGTGAACAGTGATACAGGGTATATATAGCACAATCATTCAAGACCCATTAGTGCTTAATTTAGAAAAATGTAGATCCAGATACAGTGTACATAAATATCCAATGCTCAAAAAGATCATGCTTTAAGTACTATAAAGTGCAAGTGCATACAATCATTTACAATCTTGTAACATAAAACATATATTAACAAGGAGGCAAGGAACATAATGGAACTCACATAACAAGAATTGCACGAACCACGAGCGAACGGCGTCTCTCTGAGCAGATTGTGCATGCCCAAAATCTCAATACCGATTGGAGAGAGTATAGCTATAGTAACAAGACGCTCCAAGTCCACAGCGAAGTGTTACCAAAGCCATCTGAAGCGGCATACATTAGATTGCACTAAGAAAATACAGCACCTAGAAGTGACATCGCACCAGAACAGAGTATGGGGAAGGGGACGTACAGTCATTCCTCCCTAACCAGGGAGAAAAGACTGCACCACCTATAGACGCTGAAGCGATCACCTACCCGTGTATACGGGATGGGTCTCTCCGCATCTAACAACCCCAACCTAGCTCAATAGTGTATCCCCACATCCACAGTGCTAGAAATCAAGTGCTGCTATGTTTAAAGACAAGTACATTATAGCATGTTTAATAATGTAGATTTCCATAACTGGTGTACTCCAACACCTAATATAAAACAGATACATAATGAGCTACAATGTACATTAATACGGGCTGCAGTATATATCACTTTGGACGCAACAAAAAATCTTGAGTTCCGATGTTCCAACCTCCTTGCAATCCTCTCAAAAATCATAATCTACAATAAAAGAAAAGAAAATTATAATACAAACACAATAAAAAAACAAAAAAACAAAATTCACAGCTACACGGATAATGGATTAAGAACAAGGTACGGTAATTAGAATGATTTCATATTCTGAGTTATAATAAAATCCACATTTAACCTATCAGGTCTTAATGTTCTTAACCTAAAGATCCATTGTAGCTCACGTTTTTTTAAAAGAGATAACTGATCCCCGCCTCTTTTTGGCATTGGCACATGATCTATTATCATGAATTTTAAATCACGTTCAGTATGTCCTGCATCAGAAAAATGTTTAGAAACTGGTAGATCTTGTCGCTTTCTACGTATACTATGTCTATGATTATTGAGTCTGGCATGCATGTCACATTTAGTTTCCCCCACATAGAGGAGCTGACATGGGCACCAGAGAACATAGATTACCCAATCCGAACCACATGTCAAGAACGACCTGATCTTATATTTTACCTGGGTACCTGGATGTACAAAAATACTGCCCTTATGCATAAAGGAACAATTCACACAGCTGAGACATGGAAAACACCCAAATCTAGAAGCTCCAGTGATCGTGTATAGATGACCTTTTTTTAGAAGGAACCAATGACTGAACCAATTTATCCCGAAGATTTGGAGGTCTACGATATGATGCTAATGGAAGAGATTGAAAATCTATTATATCTGGATAACTGTTCTGTAAAATTGGCCAGTATTTTTTTTATGATGTTATTAATTTTATAACTATCCTCACTAAATTTAGAAACAAAAGCAACTCGTTTAGATTGTAGTTTCCTTTTATGTTGTAATGTTTGTGAACGCTCCATAGATTGTACTTTAGAAGAATGATGTTCTAGTAGAGGTATTGGATAACCTCTATCTTTGAAATTATTAATCATTAATTCCAATGAACGTTCAAATTCTGAATCTTTCTCTACTACTCTACGTACTCTGAGAATCTGGCTATATGGAAGAGGATGAAAAACTGGAAAAGTGCAACAAATTGTTTCTGTCAGTCTGTTTGGTATATAAATGTGTAGTCAATTGATTATTTTTAATAGAGACATTTGTATCAAGAAACTGAACAGTTTAATTTGAGAATGTTAATGTAAACTGAAGATCCCTATCAATAGAATTGAGAAATAAATGAAAATCCAAAAGTTCATCTTTGGTACCAGTCCAAACAAGGAAGACATCGTCTATGTATTGCCACCACCCAAGTACCTTACTGAAGTGGTGGGACACATAGACAAAGTCCTCCTCGAATTGTGTAACAAACAAATTTGCATATGTGGACGCCACGTTGGTGCCCATGGCGGTGCCCATCAACTGCCAATAAAATCTATCCTGAAAAGAAAAATAGTTACAAGTAAGAACCAATTGGAGTAAAGAAATTAAAAATTCTATGCTGGAATGTGAAAGTTGACTCCTAGATAAAGCTCTCTGAACTGATTTAAGTCCTTCTTTGTGTCTAATGGAAGTGTAAAGACTCGCAATATCAAAGGATGCTAAAATAGCTCCAGATGGAACAATAATGTCCTTTATCTTACAAAGAAAATCCGTAGTGTCCTGTATATAAGATTTGGCTTCAACAGCATATTGCCTAAGGACACTATCTAAAAAGACAGAAATGTTATTAAATAGAGACCCCCTACCCAAAACGATAGGGCGTCCCAGAGGATTATGCAAAGATTTATGTATTTTAGGCAATAGATACAATATCAGAGTTATAGGGAATTTAACTATCAAGAAATCCTTTAATGGTCGATCAATCAAACCATCTGAAAATGCTTTATCAATAATTATTTAAATCCTTTTTGAGAAATCCCACTTTGGATCTTTACTCAGTGGTTGATAAACTCTAGAATCATTCAACTGATGGAAAACTTCCTTAATAAAAAGATGTTTTATAATAATTTAAGCTCGCCTTTGTCGGGGGAAATAGTTTAATTCTGATTATATTGATTCATTCAATGCAATAAACTCTTGAGATGTTAAATTTGGATGTACATTTTTTTTTTCTTTATAAAACACTTGTAACCAAATTTCCCCTTTTTTTTTTTAACTAAATCCATAAAGGTATCTATAGCATGAGAATTAAAATATGGCAAAAAATCAGTCTTAGATGGTAAATTGTAATCTTTAAAGCAAAAATCATTCTGTATTACCCTGATCAGTATAGTTTCATAGTTTCATAGTTTGTAAGGCAAAAAAAAGAGGAGTCCTTCCAGTTCAGCCTGTTGTGCTAAGGTTTTTGATCGGGGAAAAGGAAAAAAACCCCAAAGAGGTAGAAGAATTGTCTATTTAGGGAAAAAATTTTCCTTCTGACCCCAATCGGGCAAGGAAAAAAACCCTGGTTCAATGCCCCTCTCATAATCCTGATCTATAACCTGTTTATTATTACGCCCCGAAAGCACCCAAAACCTTTTTGAACCCCGTAGTGAATTCCCATGAAATTTCCTCTGGAGGAGCCCACGTTCACTGCTTTAAGTAAAAAATCCCTTTTATGTTTTTTGTAGAAACTTTGTTCCAAAAATGTTGAGGTGCCCCTTGTTCTAGTCAGCCCTGGGTTTTAAATAAATTTGGGAGTATCTCTTTTTTGCCTTTGTGTATTTAAACATATTTATTATGCCCCCGAACCGTCTTTTCTCTAAAATTTAATCCCCCCCAATCTTGCTAATATTTTGGGTTTGTGTCCCCCCACTTTTTTTTTTTTTGTTCCCCGTTTTGTACCTGTCAAGCTTAAAATGTTTTTTCCTGTCCCAAGGTGCCCAAAAAATTGTACCAATATTCCTGTGTGGTCTAACCGGATTGTTAATGGGGAGAATAATGTTTCATCATGTGCCTTATGCCCCTTTTAATACCCATGTTTATTTGCCTTGGCAGTGTGTCTGACACTGGCTGTAAAAATTAAGTTTATGTCCCCCAGGTTCCAAGTCCTTCCCCTTGCACTTTTACCCCCCCTTTTTCCATTTAACATGGTCAGTAATGGTTTTTCCTCCCCATTTGATAACTTGATTTTTTTGGTTTTAAACCCTATCAGCCTTCCCCCCCGGGGCCTCCAACTTTCCAGCCCCCTTTGTAAAACAAATTTTTTCTCTACCCTCATTTATTTACGGGCCCTTTTTATCGTCTGCAAGTCAAATTTTCTACTGTGAAACCCCCTGTGTAAGTATTAATAAAAAATGTTGAAGGGGGGATGGGGCCAATAGACCTTTTGGAACCCCCCTAGTAACAGCAATCGGGTCAGAGTATGTAGTTAATTCTCCCTTTTTTTTTCTATCGTGAGCCAGTTGTTACCCATGCACCATTTTCCCCAGTCCAAGCATTCTATTTTATTTACCCAAACCCTTTTTTGCGGCACCCTTCCCAAAGCTTTAGAAAAATCTAGTATATGGGAATAGTGCCTCACCCGATCCCGTCTAGCTTATAGAAAACTGAGAGTTAGTCGACAGGACCCTTCCCTTTATAAACCCTCTGGAACGGCCTTATCAATTTTTTCAGTGAGATCTCCAGGGTAGATTTTGAGAAAACCTTCAAACATTTTACCTACAACAGAGGTCAATTTCGGCCCATAGTTTCCGGACACTTTTTGAAACCCCCTTTTTGAATATTGGCACTACATTTGCTATGTGCCAAAAACCCTTTTGGGACATCCCCCTTATTAGAAGTCCCTAAAAATTTAAAAATAGGGGCCCATCTATGACATACTTTCTCCCTTAGGACATGGGTGTTTTCCATCTGGACCTGGGGATTTTTTATTTAATCTTTTAAGACGGACTGACTTCTTCCTGGGGTTTGAAAAAAATTTTAAGTTGGAGTTTACCTCATCCCCCTGTTAACAGGAAGCTCTCCCCCCTGGTAAATACGTGGAGAAAAAAAATGTTTAATGGTTTGCTTTTTTCTCATCGCCCTTTGTCTCCCTCTGTACTTTTCAAAAAGGGGAAAAATTTTCTGTTTTAATTTTTTATATTTATATTGTTAAAAAAAATTTTGGGGGTTAGTTTTATTTTTTATACGATATGTCTTTTCGTTCAGTTTGCTTCCTTTACTTTATTTTACCACTTTATTTTTTTCCCCATTTCTTAGCGCCTTTCATGCCCTTGTTTTAGTAGTTGAAACGCTTTTTTTTGTTATTTATTGCTCTTTTTTTCCCCGTTGATCCACATTGGTTTTTCCAGTTTTAATTATTTTTTTCCCTGGATGTATCTTTCGTGGGAGCCCATGTGTTTTTAAAAATATTCCCCTTTTTATTTTTTCTGCCCTATTTAAACACATTGTCCCCCAATTGGTGATTATGAGCCAAACCCCTTTAAATTTAAAATTGACGAAAGAAAAAATGCAGATGTAATTCCAGATTAAACCAATCTGTACAAGTATTAGGACAAAAAGACAATCCTTTAGACAACAAACTCAATTGAGTATCAGATAATTGAACTGGGGGTCATTTTGGGTTTTTTCCGAAATTTCCGATTGGTTTTGGGGAAGGGAAATTTTTCCTAAATGGGACAAATTTGGGTTCTACCATTGGGGTTTTTTGCCTTCCCCTGGATCAAAAACTTAGCACAACAGGCTGAATGGAGGAATTTGTTTCTTTTTCGGCCTTACAAACTATGAAACTGAAGAAATATTTACCACTAAATCAGTTAATTCTTTTTCTGATTGGATTTCACTGAAGCATTCTTGTTGGCTTTGTGCAATCTGGTTCTTCTTGGATCTCCACCGTCTATGGCCACCTCTGCGTGTTCGTTTCCTTGTGTACAATTTGACACTGCTTTTCCTAAAAAACCTGTTGATTCAAGTTCATTAGAAAAACCTGATGGATCCCTATCCTTTCTGTCCTTACGGTATGTAGAGGAAAAAGAGTCAGTGTTCCATGTATATATACGACCTTCCTCATAATCCTTCTGATCCCTATACCACTTCCTACGTTTAGTTTCTTCTAATTCAGATCTAAATTTTTCGAGGAAAACTTTCTGTTTATCAAAAAATGTTTCAACTTCATCTGTAGATAACTGGGTCTTTAAAGACAACTCAAGATCCAATAGACGGGTTTTATTTTGCACAAATCTTGTTGTAAAAATTCAATATTCAATAATATAATATCTGCTGCATATTTATTTGAAATCTGCTCAAAATGTGCACGAAAATCCAAATCTTGTTAGAGTAAATTGGGTCTCAACTAGAGATGGGCGAATTTCTCGAAATTCGGTTCGCTCACTTCGCCGAATTTCCCGACAAAAAATAACTTTGTTCCGAATTACTTCGGGACGAATCACGTTAAAAAACAGCTTTTTCCGGGCTGCACAGAGCCTGCGGGTGCTTAGAATGTTGTGCCATGCTTAAATTGCGGGGGAGCTTGGTTTGGTCTTAATACAATGTTTGTTTTAGTATGCCCCACGCACATGACTGCCCCCCACTTTAGAATCGCTTCACTTAAGAATTCCCGGGGCATTTAGAGGGCAAAAACTGAACAAAAATGGGGGAATGTCCCTGATAAAGTCATTGCAGCAACACGGGAAAAAAAAGCAAGCTGGGGCCCGGTGGAAACTCGTGACAGAGCGTGGAGGTGACGGGGCAGCCGCAGCATGAGGTCAAAGAGTGGCACAATACATTTGGGAGTGGCCCCAAAAAAACAGGGGTGGGCCCAAATGTGGAACAATGACCAGTGTGGGTTGAGGCATCAATGCAGCCCAGATGGGGTCGGGGCCCAGTGGACAATGACATTCTAGAGGTGGCAAAAAAAGGGGAGTAGGCCACAAAAGGGCAAATGACAAGTGTGTAGGTCCAGCAGCAGGCACACAGCAGATTGAGGTGAGACGGGGCACAGACACAGTGTGGAGGTCGGCGCAGCCCAAAAAGCAGCGCAGAGGTCGACATTGGAAAAATACTTTTTGGGAAGGGGAAAAAAACAGGAAATGGCCCACGAGTGGGAAAATAAACCCCAGTGTGTGGCCCGGCGCAGCCCAGCAGCGTGAGGTCAGACGGGGGCAAAAATGGACACGTGTGTACATCACGAGCAGCAGATGAGGTCAGACAGGGCAAAATGACTTTTGGGAGGGGTGGAAAAAAAAACGGGTGGCCCACAAGAGGGACAATGACAGGAGTTGAGGTGACCGGGGCAGCAGCATGGGTCAGGGGTGGCAAATGCATTTGGGGTGGCAAAAAAAAGGAATAGGCCAAGGTGGCACAATGACGAGTGTGTGGGTCACGGAAAGCAGCCACAACGAGCATGGGTCAGACAGTGGACAAAGACACAGTGTGTAGGTCACGGCAGACCCACGCAGCAGCTGAGGTCAGAGTGCCAATGACGGTGTGTAGGTATGCAGCGCCACAGCAGCAGCATGAGGTCGGGACGGGGCAAAATGAATTCTGGAGGGGGAAAAAAAGGGTGGGCCCACAGATGGAAAATGAACAGTGTGGAGGTACAGCAGCAGCCACAAGCAGCAGATGGGTAGACAGTGCACAATGACATTTGGGGTGGCAAAAAAAGGAATAGGCCAGGAGTGGCACAATGAAGCTGTTGGGTCCGGGCAGCAGCCACAGCGCAGCATGGGGTTAGACAGTGGCACAATGCGAGTGGTAGGTTTCCCGGAGAAACCCACGCAGTACATGGGGTGACAGTGGCACAAGACAAGTTGTAGGTCACGGAGCAGCCACGCAGCAGCAGAGGTCAGACAGGGAAAAAGAACGGTGTAGATCACGGCAGCGCCACAGCAGCAGCAGGGTCAGACAGTGGCACAAGTCAGAGGTGTGGGTCACGACAGCAGCGCTGGGGGTTAGACAGTGGCACAATGACTTCTGGAGCTGGAAAAAAAACAGGAGTAGACCACAGAGTGGGACAATGACACAGTGTGGAGGTCACGGCAGCAGCCCAGCAGCAGCATGGGTAGACGTGGCACAATGGCATTTGGAGGTGGCAAAAAAAGAATAGGCCACAGGTGGCACAATGACAGAGGTGTAGGCACAGCAGCAGCCAAAGCGCAGAATGAGGTCAGACGGGCACAAGACACAGTGTGTGGGGCCCCGGCAGCAGCCACAGCAGCGCATGAGGTCAGACGTGGAAAATGACATTTGGAGCTGCGAAAAAGGAGTAGGCCACGAGGGGAAAATGACACATGGGAGGTCAGGGGCAGCAGCCCAGCAGGAGCATGAGGTAGACGTGGCCCAAATGACTTCTGGAGGTGGCAAAAACGGGAAATTGGCCACGATGGCACAATGACAGAGTGGTAGGTCACGGCAGCCCCCACAGCAGCAGAGGTCAGACAGGGCACAATGACACAGTGTGTGGGTCACGGCAGCGCGCATGAGGCCCAGCCCAAAGTGGCCCCAATGAAATTTGGGGGGGGTGGCAAAAAAGTGTGGGCCAAAAGAGTGGCACAAAGACAGGAGTGGGGGTGAGCCGGTGCAGCATGAGGTCAGAGGTGGCACATGACATTTTGGAGGTGGCAAAAAATGGAGTCCCCCAAAGGGGCCCAATTGAAGAGAGGGAGGGAAGGGCGCGCAGCATGGGTCAGACAGTGGCCCAAAATGACATTCTGGGGGGGCAAAAAAAGAATGGCCCCACAGAGTGGCACAAGGACAGAGTGTGTAGGTCCAGCGCAGCCAAAGAGAGAATGAGGTCGCAGGGGCACAATGCAGAGTGTGTAGGTCACGGCAGCATTTTCCGCAGCAGCATGAGGTAGGAGTGGACAATGACACAGTGTGTAGGCAGGCAGCAGCCACGCAGCAGCATGAGGTCGACGTGGCACAATGAAGAGTGTGTAGGTCACGGCAGCACCCACAGCAGCAATGGGTCGACAGTGGCACAATGACATTCGGGAGGGTGGAAAAAAAAGGAATAGGCCACAGAGGGCACAATGAGAGAGTGTGTAGGTCACGGGCGCGCCGCAGCAGCAGCTGAGGTCAGACAGTGGCACAATGACACAGTGTGTGGGTCACGGCGGCAGCATGAGGCAAGAAAGGGGGCCAATGACATTTGGAGGGTGGCAAAAAAGGAGTGGCCAAGGTGAACAATGACAGTGTGGGGTCCGGAGCAGCCACAGCAGCGCATGGGGTCAGCATGGCACAATGACATTCTGGAGGGTGGAAAAAAAACAGGAATAGGCCACAGAGTGGCACAATGAAGGTGTGTGGTCAGGCAGCAGTACGCGCAGCATGGGGTTTCGACGTGGCAAAAATGCACAGTGTGTAGGTCCCCGGCCCAGCAGCAGTAGCTGAGGTAGACGGGGCAAAATGACATTTGGAGGGGCAAAAACAGTGTGGGCCCCACGGTGGCAAAAAGAAGAGGTGGAGGTGGGGCGGGCAGCGCATGAGGTCAGAAGTGGAAAAAATGACATTTGGGGGTGGAAAAAAAATGGAGTGGCCACAGGTGGCAAAATGAAGGAGGGGAGGTGAGGCAGCAGCAGCATGAGGTCAGACGTGCACAATGACATTCTGGAGGTGCAAAAACAGGAATAGGTCACCGAGGGGCACAATGACAAGTGTCTAGGCCGGCAGCAGCCACAGCAGCAGTTTTGGGGTAGAAAGGGGCCCCAAAATTTTAAATTTGGAGGGGGGAAAAAAAACTGGAGTGGGCCCACAAGGGGCCCCAAAATGACGGGGAGTGGAGGTGAGGGGGGCAGGAGAAACGATGAGGGTGAGGTGGCAAAATGACACATGTGGAGGTCACGGAGCACCCACAGCGCAGCATGGGTCAGATAGTGGAAATGACAGGTGTGGGGTGGGTGGCAAACCCAAACCCCTGGTAAAGAGGGTTGGGGCGATGGAGAAACTGTCAGCGATGTGGGGATCGGCGGGTGGCGGATCAGAATAGGGCTGAGGCAGGTAGTTTAAACCCCGACTATTTCTCCATTTTGGGTGAGGTGTCATGGCTGATTAGTTGCGTCAAAGGCATTGGTGTGGGGAAACCCGGGGCTGATCCCGCCTGATTCATCTTGACAAAAGGCGTCGTTCCACTTTCCCCGTGGACAAAACGGGTTTTCCTTGGGGTAAAGATGGCCCCGCCGCATGAACACCCGCTCTGGCCACATATGGGGGCAGGAAGCTTTTCCACTGCAAAATCGGCAGTTGCGGCCCAACCAGTTTGGTGCCCGTAGTCCCGGGATTTCTAATGGGGTGGGAGAGTGCTGTCCAAGTAAGCCACCACCTGTTGGTTCGGGTCTGCTCCGGTCCTGCGCTGCTGGGGATGCCCCCCTCAATAGGCGGGTTTTAAGGAAGCTGATCAGTGCTCCCGGCTTAGGTTGCTGGGTGGAGCTGGTACGCTCCGACCCCCCCCACCCTTCCCCGACAGCCCGCAGTATACGTGAGCCTGAAAAACCCCCCGGTAGACCTTTTCGAGGGGGACGATTCTGCAATAGGCGCGGCCAAAATGATCGGAGGATTTCCCCATGTATTTGGTTTGTCCTCCCTCTCGCGTGGGAAAAAAAGGGTCCCATTTTGGACCGATAGCGAGGGCCCCAAAGGGGGAGAGCAGAGTCTCCCTTTTTCCGGATGTGACTATTGGTGTCACTAGCCCGGCAAATAAAAAATGCTGCGGGCCATCTGCCAAGTGACTCCCAGGGGCTCCCGCCCCCATCTCCTGTTACTTCCACGGTTTTTGCGGGTCATCTGCCTCATCTTCCTCATTATTACCCCTCCCGCTGTCCCGCTCCTCCTTTTGCCTAGGTAGAAAAACCATCATTTCACCGACAATGTTCTGCTCCAATGTATCCCCTCCATTTCGTCCCCCCCCGGACTCAGTGGCGCGAGATGTGTCGCCATGTCTCCGTCCCCTGCCCCAGAAGATTTTTAGCATTGTTTTTAGGACATGAAGCAGGGAATGACGTTATTTCATATAGTCCCCGGCGAAAGACAAATAACGTGGCCTCCCCGAATGGCCTCAACAAAAGGCAGGGGTATGCATGAGCTGCCACTGGTGAAAAAAAGTTACCAGGGGAGTACTCCCCGTTCGCCTGGATCATCAAAAAGTTTTGGTTTCTCTGTTCATCGTCGGTCCAAATGTGCAAGCTGGAATTCCAAACGGGTGGAAACATCGCATATCAGGTGTGTTGGGGGGGCCATTCTGCCCCTGCAACTGGGGGGGGGTGTTCCGGCTTTTAGGAAAGGATGAAGTGTGCACAGTTTCCTGGCCATTTTTTAGAAACTTTGAAGATGGTGGAAAGACTTCGGAACCTTTTCACAACCAGATTGAACACGTGGCCTTTCAGGGCGAAAAGGGCCATCCCCCTCGGTGCAGCGCAGACACCTGTTCCTCCCATTGTCCATCCCATGGGTTCCCATTTGCTTGGCGCGGGAAAACCACACATCGATTTCGCTGATGCGCGGGCAGTTCCCCCCCTGGGTACTTCGTTCCCGAGGGAAGCCCGGTGGAACTGGTGACCACCGTGTGTAACTGTGGTATGATGGAGCCGTACTTGTGGAGGTGGATGGTGGTGGTGGTGGGGAGAGGAGGGGGACTTGGTGAGGAGCCGAGTTGCAAGTGGGGGGGGAAAACGGCGTCTCCTGGGGCCAGTTGTTGGGGGGGCCTGGGCAGAAGCAAATTCACCCCTGGGCCCTTTAAAGGGAATGTATGGCCCTGGGCCGTGTTTTCAGCTCCCCGAGTCCGCGCTGCCATGCCCTTGGAAAAACCCATAAGTCAAGGATGGCCCACCTTCTGTTCCACATATTTATAAGTGTGGTATGCCTTTTTTTGGAAAAGAAATTAGGGGTTTGGGCCTCTCCCTCTCGGTCGGCACAAACCATTAGTTTCTGAACGGTGCGGTCCACCTTTTTGGAAAAGGGGGGGACTGCAGCCCAAAACTTGGCAGGAAATACGGTAAAATTCGCACTTAGGTGGTTGGGGTGCATATGTTGTCTCTTTGCAATGCCTTGGCCCAAAAGGCGCGGCGCCCTTGTAGCGTGGAGCAGGAGCATCTGGACCGGAGATGATGTCAAAGGAAACAGCTCCCTTTGGGGGGGGGGGTGGAGCCCTTTGCTGGCTGCAATGGCATGCGGCCACTGGGCGTGCTGTGCTGTGTTGCGGGCGGCAGGATGGACCACCAAATCTGGCCACGTTTCTCCAGGCCACCGGATGGTGACACTAAATTTGTTGCCAGGGCCCTGGTGGTTTAGCTCCCTGGCCCCTGCTTCCTTTTTTGCCTACAGTTTTATTTTTCCATATTCGGCTCCTCTGGTGTCTTAGCAAAGAATGCCACACCCCCGGAGTACGGGTTTTTCCGAAAACCTCCGCAATGAGTGACTCTGCCGCGCTGCCTCGCTAGCCCGTGCCGCTCTTTCTTGGACCCGCGAAGCGGGTTTTTCCCCGTTGGCCGCTTCCCCCGAAACCCCACTGCTGCTATCCCGTGACTCACGGCCCCCACGATATTGCTGGGTGCGCCCCTGCTTGCACGAAAAATGACGCCCTTTCTCCCGACGATGTGAAGCCCTTGCCTCACCCCGGGTCCCAAATGCGGTGGCTTAAAAATCATCTATTTTGTTTCAAAGTCATGCTGTCCTCTCACCGGGCTTGGTATGAGAGGCTGACCCCTCACAACAGATCTCCCCTGCCCCTTCAAATCTTTCTTTTCGCCCCCACTGCAAAAAGCCCGGGGTTTTTGGCCCAATTCTTTTCTGCCCCAAGTAGCTCTGACTCCCTCCTAAAAAATTTTCAAATCTCCTATATTCCCCTACCCAAACCACATATAAATCTCTCTAAATATACCCCCCGCCCCCCCCTTTAACATACCACCCCCCCCCCCCCCCCCCCCCCCCCCCCCCGCACCCCCCACCCCCCCCCCCCCCTTTTGGGAGAGAAGGGGATACCAGTAAACCCAATCAAAAAACCATTGGGTTGTGAACAACACACGGCAGCTGATACGCGGCAGTTGTTGGCCTCACCGGGTGACCCTGCTGCGACGTCCATTGCTGTGCTGCGCCCGGGGCCCCTGGATGTTGTGCCTCTGCCATCGCAGGTAAAGAGCCCTGCCATCTCGTCCGAAATATGTTTGTTAAAAAATGTTCAGACACTTTTTGATAAAGATATTGTTATGATAAATACACACCTTGTTTTTGACTCCAAATGAACCCCGTAACAAGCTTGGTAATCTTGGATATAAATTGGCTCCACAAATGGGCAGGAAAAATTTATTCTATGTGCCTTTTTAAAAATTTGTGTTTTTTACTGAAATAAAAGCACAAAAAGGCTTAATTAAACCTTGGATATGAATTTGCTACAGAATTTTTCTGGGGCGGTGAAAACAAAGTTTCTTTTATGAGTACAACTGCAGAACAAGTTTAAATTAAACCCCCCTGGACGAAATTGCCCCAAACAATTGGGGCCCAACACAAACTGAGCTTTGTAGCGTGTTACTTTTGGGTGTTTTCTACGCTACACAAAAAGAGAAAAAATTGTAATTACCTTCCTTGTGAATTAGGCTACACGAAAAATTTTATTTTTTGACGTGAAAAAGACGGTTTCTTGGTCACCACAGCAGAAAACAACGCTTAATTAACCCCTGGGTGAAATTGCGCAAAAGAAAATTTAGCAGCCAAAAATGAAAGGGGATTTGTATTGTAAAACGCTGTTTCTTTAATGAATACAACAGGAATTGGGTTAGATCCCCCTTGGGTATTCAAGTGCTGTGGCAGTTTGCATTTAATGTATAGAGTGCAGTGGCCACACGGACTTAGATCCAATACCCAAAAAAATAGAAATAAAAATTAAGAGAAGCGTCTTGAGAAAAGTGAAAACCCCCCACAAAAAATGTGTATAAAAATCGTTTTCAGTAAGAGCTTCAAATCAGCACCGCCCTTCCCTGATCGTACAGTGAGAGGAGTTGACTCCCAGCTCGCGCCCGGACTTATATAGTGCGGTGAGTCACAGAATCCCCCCGGTCTCTTTTGGGCTTCTCTTGCCATGTCATAGGTATTCCTTCTTCCCCCCCAGAGTGCTTTGCCCATGTAACGCCTGTTTTCGCACCCCTTTTATAATCATAAAAAACACTTTTTTCCCCCCAAGTCCCCCAATTTCGATTGTTCAGAACCGAATTTTTCCCTGAAATTCTAAACAATTCCACTTAAATTAAAATCAATTCCCCCACCCTTAGTTCAATTGTGATTCATAAAAAGGGAATTCTATGTTTATAATATTCTCCTAAAGTCAATAGATGTAATTCAGAGGTTATCTGTTTCTTTGTTAAAGCTTCATAATTCCGCTTTAAATCAATTGTGGATGGTTTACTTAAAAAAATCAATTCCGTCCATCTTTCAAAATTTTTTGATCAGTTTCCCGTGTAAACAAAAAATGGGGAAGGAATATCCATTGCTCCAGATGATGTCTCCATTTGTAAATCAAGATAGGTCCCAGCTAAGGTATCAAAAATACAAAATCAAAAAAATAGCAGCACTCAAAAAAATATAGAAAAAACAGAAAAACGGGTTTCCCGCGGCGTTTGCCTAGAACATTTGGCCAAAATTTTAAAATGAAAAAAAATCCACGGCCTCCAAAAGAAATAAGTAAATGGTAGGTTTATTTCTCCTGCCATTGAGCACATTTTTAGCTCCCCCCTGGACCTTTGTCAAGCAAATTTGTGACGTATACAGGGTATATATACACAATCATTCAAGCCAATTGGCTTAATTTAGAAAAATTAGATCCAAAACAGTGTACAAAATATCCCAAAGCTAAAAAGATCAGCTTTAGTAATAAAAGTGCAAGTGCAACATCATTTAAATCTTGTAAAAAAAACTTATTAAAAGGGGGCAAAGGGAAAATAATTGGGAAACCAAAATCAAGGATTGCCAAAACCCCGAGGAAAAAGGGTCCTCCTGAAAGATTGGCATTCCCAAAATCTCAATACCAATGGAGAAGTATAGCATAGTAAAAAAGACGCTCCAGGTCCACAGCAAGTGTTTTCCAAAAACCCGCTGAAAGCAACATTAGATTGCACTAAGAAAAACGCACCTAAAGGTAATCGCACCCGAACGAGTAGGGGGGAAGGGGGGCGTAATCATCCCCCCTAAACCGGGGGAAAGACTGCCCACCTATAGCCTGAAGCGATCCCTACCCTGTTCGGGTGGGTCTTCCGCATTTAACAAACCCCCCAACCCAGCTCAACATGTTCCCATTCCAATTTTTCTAGAAATCAAGTGCTGCTATGTTTAAAGACAAGTACATTATAGCATGTTTAATAATGTAGATTTCCATAACTGGTGTACTCCAACAGCTAATATAAAGCGAATACATAATGAGCTACAATGTACATTAATATGGGCTGCAGTATAGATCACTATGGACGCAATAAAAATCTTGTGAGTTCCGATGTTCCAACCTCCTCGCAATCCTCTCGAAAATCATAATCTACATAATTTTCTTTTTCTTTTATTGTAGATTATGATCTACAATCATAATCTATATTAAAAGATTGGTTGCTATGGGCAAAATCTTAGGGGCCGTGAGCAGGGCCCCACAGGACTGGGAAGTGACCTGGCATCCCTGTGGGAGAAATAGGGGGGCCGCACTGCAGGTGGAGTTGCATACAATAGCTTTACATTACATACATTCAGTGTGACTTACTTCCGCATCCAACAGCCTGTGCACGGAGCAGTCAGCCCTCCCGGCTTCCTCTGGCTGCAGGCAGATCAGTGATGTCCTGCTCACAGGGCGGGACTCACTGATTTAATTTGTTGAAGTCATGCCCAGGACCAGAGGTAGGGGGGAGGGCCGACTGCTCCAGGCACAAGCAGTTGCATGCTGAAGTAAGTCACACTGAATGTATGTAATGTAAAGCTATTATGTGCAACTTCATTTGCAGTGCGGCCCCCCCTGACAGCACAGTTGATTGATATGGTGGAGAGAGCAGGCCAGCAGTCTCTTCTCTCTTTCATTACTGTGGAGCAAGGGGGTGGTACCTGCCGGCCTCACAGTCTGTCCAGGCCCCGTACAGGTGTACTGGTTGTACCCCCCTAATGGCGGCCCTGACAGGGCCACACCAGGCCCTGCATCTAACAAGGTCAGGCACTCTCATTCAGCAGGCAGCAACGGGCCCTCTCATACACAGTGCCCTCTCATTCACGGGACTACACCAGGCCCTGCATCTAACAGGACTGTCCCCGGCCTTCTCATTCACTGAGCCATACCAGGCCCTGTATCTAACAGAGCCTCACTGGGCCTTGCACCTAACAGGGCCGTGCCAGGACCTGCATCGAACAGGACGGTGCCCGGTCCTTTCATACACAAGGGGGCACCGAGCCCTACATTAACAGGGCCGCACATGGCCCTGAATCTAGCAGGACCACGTCCGGCACTCTCATTCACGGGGCTGCACTGGGCCCTGCATCTAAAAGGGCTGTACTGGGCCCTACATCTAATGGGGCCATACCAGGCTGTACTCATTTAAAAGGGGCTCCACTGGGCTGTGCCCCATCGAGCGCTCTGGTTTATGGGGCCAGACAAGGCTCTGCCTATTGCAGTAAATTTGAGATAGAGCTCAGGTTTTCACCGATTTACCCATGGGCCCCCTGTGCTGAGTGTGCCCAGTTAGTAAAATGGCCCTGCCTTCCAGCAGGAAAACTACCCTAAACCCTAAGTCAAAGCTACAAAGGAATGGTTTAAATCAAGGCAAATTCATGTGTTAAAATGACCCAGTCAAAGTCCAGACCTAAATCCCATTGAGAATCTGTGACAGGTCTTGAAAATTGCTGTTCATAAACATTCGCCAACCAATCTGACTGAACGAGAGTTATTTTGCAGAGAAGAATGTGCAAAAATTCCAACCTTTAGCTGATAGACACATACACCAGCAGACTTGCAGCTATCATTGTGGGGGCTAAATACATATGCTTGCAGCTTTTCAATTTGCAAACATTTGGAAAAGCACATATTTTTTTTACAATTCAAAAATACTTGCTACTAGTGTTATTCTCACTTTTGCAACCCACTGTAAATGGGTTTTCCCCCCTAAGGGAAATTTTGGGACAGTCAACAAAAGTTGCAAAAAAATTAGCTGTATACCCAAATTACCCATAAAAATAAACCCATACAGTACTAAAAAGTGCTACTATGTATTTTTTTTTCCCTTTACCCAAGGGGTCCCTTTACAGGGTTGCATTATTTATTTATTTTTTTACACGTTTTTTGTGCAGGAAGGCACAGCAATTAATGCTGTACATTGCTACAAAAAATGGATAAAATAGTGTTAAAAACACGTTAAAAAATGCAACGTGTGAAAGCACTCTAAAGAAAGTAGGTATTTATACTGGCCAAAATAAAAAAGGGTTTATAAGTAAAAGAGAAAAAGCTTGGGGCTGGGGGAAAAAAATTTGGGAAGTGGGGAAGCAACTAGCTCATGATTTTGAAAAAATAAAGGGAGGAATTAATGGTATATACTCAGACCGGTCCTTGTTACAAATAGGGTACCAACGGGTTCGGATTTGGGGCCCCATTTTCTTTTAAAATTTTCATTAATATCTTTAAAAAGGGTTTTCACAGTAGAATATTTTAAACTTTTAGATGATACTCTGTAAAAATAATCAACAAAATAAGGGGTAATGTTTTATTCAAAGGGGGAAGTTGGGGGCCTGGGCATAGGGGAAAAGGCAGATGAGGGTTTTAAAACATATAAATCCCAAAGGGTTTTTGATGGGAAAAAACCTTTTCCCTGGGTTCCCGTAAACTTAAAAACGCTGGGAAAAAGTGCAGGAGAAAGGGGTTTGGGGGAAACCGGTGGGGCAGTAAAAATTATTGTAACAGCCATATCAGGCACAGCTGCCCAAAGGGAAATAGGATTTTGGGGGTAAATTTAAAAAGGCCCCCAGGCGATGATGAGAACATTAATTTTTCCCTTTTTAAAAATTCCCCTGGTTTTCCACACCCTGGGAAAATTTTTGTAAAATTTTGGGGACCCGTGAAATGGAAAAAACATTTTAGGCTTGAACGGTACAAAGGCGGGGAACAAAAATAATTAAAGGCCTGGGTGGACAGCAATACCCAGAAAGATTAGCAAAATTAGGGTTATTTCATTTGGAGAAAAGATGGCTTCAGGAGGATATAATATATATGTTTAAATATATCAAAGGTCACTATAGAGATCTCTCTCAAGATCTATTAATACACAGGACTGTATCCAGGACAAGGGGGAATCCTCTACGTCTTGAGGACAGAAAGTTTCTACATAAACATAGGAAGGGATTCTTTACTGTAAGAGCAGTGAGACTGTTGAACTCTTGGGCCAGAGGAACTTGTCAGGGTAAATTCAATAACAGATTTTCAAAAAGGGTCTGGATGGATTTCTAGAGTGTAATAAGATAAGTTATTAAGAAACCCTAGATTCGGAAAAAATCGTTGATCCAGGGATTTATTCTGAATTGCCAATTGAGTCTGGAATTTTTTTCCCTAAATGAGGACAAATGGCGCTACCGATGGGATTTTTTGCCTTCCCTGGATCATCAACTTTACAAAATAGGCTGAACTGGATGACGTCTTCTTTTTCACCCTTTAAACCAAACTATTAATATGTATTATGAGGAAAAAAAAATTATATAACTTTTTCCTCAAACATTAGCTGCTGCTCCATTATAACTACCTAGCTAGAAAAACCAGTTTGATTATGTTTTATGTTGATTGGAATTCCCCCAGATTCTTAAATTCCAGAAAATTTTCTCATTAGTCAGAAACCTTTTTTTTTTAATTCTCTGTCCTTCCTTATACACACATCTAGGGTAGGACATGCTGCAGTAAAAGTCTTACCTTGACCACACTGTGTAAATATGTGGCAAGCAGGAGGAGACTTGCACATGTTGTGGTGGAGGACCAACGGAAATATGTAGTTCCACACAGCTAAACATTGGTCACAGGCCCTGGGCACGTTCCTGAAGCATGCACACACACTTTTATCAAATAGGGAGTTTGCACATGTAAGGTGGATCTCTGATTAATATGCTTGGTAATGTCAAGATGATTAAATCAGGTGTGGATATCTATCTTTGTTCCACTCCTTATCCAATTAAATGCCTCCTCCGAATTATATTATTATTATTGCTGCCGGCAGCCAGAGCTCGAGAAACACGACCGACACCTTCCGTTTCGGACATGTAATCTGAAGTTTAATCACAGTAAATTACATTCCAATAGAACTTTTTAATCACATGACTATTCTATCACCACATGATTGGTTAATTGGTGGTCGCTAAGAGACAAGTTATAATTCGCTTGTACGTATGAAGCATTAGCTGATATGATACATTCTGAAGCTTTCCTCTGTATTATCTGGGGGGAGGAGGAAGTCCTTGACTTTCTTGCTTCTAACAGGCAATGCATCTGTCTCAAGGAAAGCTGTAAGAGAGATATCTGATACTTCGATAAGGATGTATAGCAGTAAAAGCAGTTTAACAAACTATCTGATGAGCTGAATAAGAATATAATGATGAAACAGACTTCTGATGTTTTTTCCTTAAATTACCAACTTGACAGTCCCCCCTAAAAACATCAAAAATCTGTTCTAAAAACGCTCCCCCCTAGGGCGGGAATGGTGATTGATGCTCTTCCCTAACTGAAAAGTTATAGACAGAGGGTGGAACAGTGGAGCGGATGTTGAACCCACTGAACCACTGTCAGGCTTGCTCCAAGGGGCGAAACCAAGCAACCGCTGGCCTCCTCCCAGACCCTTTTTGTTGGTAAGGATGAGAGTTGACCACGTCCGCCAGGTGCCACCTCAGAGTAGTCCCCGACAGAGGCATCAATGATTGTTTACAATCACATAACCCTCAATGATTCTGGAGATCAGATGGGGTGGCGCTTAATTGTTCAGCTATACCTTGTAAGGCATCTCGGGTGTAATTATTAAACCTATATTGATCATAATAGATGTAATTTACCCAGTTCATAATCGTAGTGAGAGTTATCTGGGGCATAAGTGATTCAAACCCTTTGACCTGGTCCCTAGCTTTGAATTCATTAGGGACCCCCCTTGGTTGTCCCTCTTGCATCTTTTTCACACATCCATACTAGAAAACATATGAAAGGATAAGGGAAAAAGTTCATGATGACTTATTGGTCGCAGTCACTTTCTTGCAGTGTGAAGCGTACACCCAGGGGAGGTCTTCCTTCAAGTTTCATTTAGGTTGGGGACATCAGGAGTACTTGGTGTGGTCAAATCTGGGCTCCAGGGAATCTATGACGTGTTTCTGCACCCACACAAAGTCACCAGGATGTAGCTTTGATCAGAGTCTGGATCTGGAATGGAGGAGAACACTATGGCATAGATTAGTTTCAAATCATTACACAGATTTATAACATATTTTACAAGCTATCATTCCCTGCACTCAGCTGCTGTGTGTGAAACCTCCTTAATCTGGGTGGGCCTGATAATACTATCTCCTGAGCAGTGTGACCAGTGGGGCTACCTAGGGGTATTTCTGACAGAATGGAGTGTAATGGGTAGGATCTCGGGCCAGGGTAGAGATGTTTATTTGCTAGCTTTCAGAATTTTTGTTCTTCAGAGTGGGGTTCATTCTTTCCACTTTCCTGCTGAATTCGGGATGATAGGGAGTGTGCAGGCCGAGGTCAGCTCCTACTAGTTTTCCAAAATGTTTTTGGGTTTACTTCTGCAGTGAAGGCGGGTCCTTGATCAGAATCAATAACCTCAGGGATCCCCAAATCTGCATATCAACTCAGTAAATAGTTTCTTCACAGTGATTCTGGCAGTCTTTTGGTAAATGGTAACTTCAGGCCATCCTTAGAACATATCCACCACCACTACTTGTACTTTCCACTCTTGGGTAATTCAATGTGTTCAGTCTGGAGGCGCTGGAGAGGATATAGTGTGTATAATGAAGATTCTGGTGCTAGGTTTATCTTGTTGATTGAAGAAATCATCTGGTTAGCTCCTCTGTGGGTAGTATCATGAGCCCATTGTACTACAGCTGGATATAATGCCCTTGGTAAACAAAGTCTATTGTCTTTTTCCTCCAGAATCCATCTTGGTGTATCTCTGCTTCCCATTCCTCCCCACTTTCCTTTCCTTCGGGCTTGTTCAGGTTGTTTGAGATTGTCTCAACAGGTTAACACCTGGATTCAATGCATCTTGTCCTTGGTTCTTCTCTTCTTGTTCCTCTCTATTCTTTCTTTCTTCTTTCTTCTCACCTTCTTCTTTCCTTCTTTCTTCTTCTCACTTTCTTCTCACCTTCTTCTTTCCTTCTTCTCACCTTTTCCTTCTTTCTTCTTACATTCTCCTTCTTTCTTCTTACATTCTCCTTCTTTCTTCTTACATTCTCCTTCTTTCTTCTTACATTCTCATTCTTTCTTCTCACATTCTCTTTCTTTCTTCTCACATTCTCTTTCTTTCTTCTCACATTCTCTTTATTTCTTCTCTGCTCTGGTCAGCACATATACAGCCACTCCTGCTTCCTCTCGAATCTCTGGGAAGAGAGCTGTGGCCTTTGCAGCCAAGTCTGCTCCTTAGGTGCCTTCTACTTCTCTATTCTTCCATGGGCTTATAGTCTTCAAAACGGCCACTTGAGCTGGCAATTGGAGAGCATGCATCAGAGTCTGAATGGCTTCTTGATTCTTGATGGGCGTTCCACTAGCTGTCTGGAAACCTCGCAGGGCCCACTTCAGGCCAAAGTCATAGGCTGAGTCAGTGTATATGTTCATGGTCTTCTCTTTGGCGAGCTTACAAGCTTCTGTTACAGCCTTCTTGGGCTGGCATTCTCGAAGGTAAAGATGCAGCCTTCACGGTTTCTTGCAAGGTAACCACAGCAAATCCTGTATGGAATCGTCCTTGATCGTCCACATATCTGTATCCATCTGTGAAGACGACATAGTCTGGGCTCTCCAACTTGGAAGTAGAGACAGTAGGAAGATGGGAGGTTTCAGCCTCCGCTTGTTCAAGACAGTTATGAAGAGGTTCATCCGCTGCAGTCTGGTCTCCATCCGTGGTAGACTGATCTTCATCTTCCCCCCTTGAGAGAGGAAGCAGAGTAGTACATCTCTTCAAAGTGACATTTTCAGGCATCAGTAATGGGCATTGTATACGGAGATGGTGCTGTTTACTGAGATGAGGTTGCTGCTACTGTTTTAGGATCCCTTGTAGATCATGAGGAGCCAAAACATTGACCCCTTGGCCTAAAATGATGTCTTCAGTTTTTTCAAGAAGATATTGTGCAGCAATGATAGCTCTGAGGCAAGTAAGGACAGTACGTACAACAGGATCTAACTTGCAAGCATAGTATCCAAGAGGTCTCATATGCTCTCCATGTTTTGTGTCAGGACTTCTGAAGCTTGGCCATAGTCTTCAAAATAGGAAGAAGTTGAAAGCTGTGAGTAGTCTGAGATTCCCAGAGCTGGAGCTTGTAGGATAAGTTTTTTCTAGGCTTTGAAAACACTCTTGTGCCTCAAGTGAGAGTTCATTGGTGTAAATAATGTCCTTGAAAGAATAGTGTAAAATTTGCATAAGACTGGAGGCATTGGATATCCATTGACGACAGAAAGTGACGAGGCCTAGAAATCCTTGAAGTTGTGTTAGATTGTTCGGTGAAGGAATGAGCGTCACAGCTTTTTCCCAATCATCGGTAAGGTGTTTGGTCCCCTGTGATATGCAATGTCCGAGGAATACAACTTTCTTAGAACACCATTGGAGCTTGGACTGTGGGACTTTGTTGTTGAATGATGTCAAATGTTGAAGAAGACTCAAAGAGCTTGATTGACAAGTTGGAAAATCAGGTGCACACAAGAGAATATTATACATGTCCTGCAGGGCTTGAGTCAACTGGTTGGGTGAGTTCTGTGCATCCTCGTCCAGGTGGGCTGAGTACCACGATAAGTGAAAGCAGAAGGGTATTGATAGTCCTTGTGTTAGTTGGGGACAAATGAAAGAAGACATTGCAGAAACCATAGGACTTTGAAGTTTTGCAGCCCGAAGAAGGTCTTGGTTGAGGAGAACATAAGCTTTGGGGACCATAGGGTTCCTCATAATCCGTGACAGCCCAAAGACTGCTCCTGAGTTCCTGAACCAAATGGTATTTTGGAGGTTCACCAGGGATAAACCCTTTTTCCTTGTGAAAGGGAACCAAGGTGTATTTGCAGGAAAATGCAAATGGATGAGCACCTCATTATCCAGGTGTTTCTGGATTTGTAACTCCAGAGATTGTTCTTGATCATGCTAAAGGGTATTGAGGCAAGCAGAGGCGGGGTAGCACCCTCTTTCAAGAATACATGTACAGGGGAGACTGGGAAGGATGCCGACATCATCAGGACCTTTAGACCAAACTTCAGGAGGGACTTGTGTCAAAAGTTCTTGATGTGGATAAAGCATGTGAAGTGCAGGAACGCTTGTAGAGGGTTCATGTGAAATTGGAATATTGTAGTCCAAATACATTCCAGAAGAATTAAATCTGATAGTAGCATTCATCGTTTGTAGAAGATCAGCTTCAAGCAGATTAGTTGGGTAAGTAGGAGAGATAAGTAGTCTAGACAGGTTGAGCTGGTTGGGATGTTGCAGGTGTGGTGGCAAGAACGTTATCACTCGACAGTTGCATATCAATGTTTACATTAGTGGTAACAAGTGAAGTGCATGGAGGAGAGATAGGAGTCGGAATGTTTGGGTTTTATCAAGATGGCCGCTGTTCAAATTCAACCCGGAACTTCCGGGTTCTTTGGATTGCTTAGGACTACAAGTATGGCCACAGGAAATGCAAAGGGCGGGGTTTGGTTTTGCCTTTCCGGATACAGAGAATGTTTGGACTTCATAGAAATGGCTACAGAAAATAATGGGCGGTTCTTGCACGGGAGCTGAGGGAAGAATACCGGGAGGGGCAGGAGTTGAGGTAATAACAAAGGGGTGATCGTGGTTGTTACGTTCCCTCCCACAATTACGCAACTTTCAGTGTTAATGGAATTTGATTACGTCAGTCCACCAACTCTGAAAATCACCATCTTGGAATTGCAGCACTCTTTATGCATTCCTCAAATCCTTCTTATTTTTTAACCCTTTAGTTTCAATGTATCTATGCTTTGCTAAGACATCGTTATGTTCTTTCAGTGCTTGTCTCAACATGCTAGCTTATCTTCATGATTTATGCTCATTACACAGAGCGTAATTATGCTTTTTTTTCTCTCAAGTCTCATATATTTTTTTTCTATCTTTTATCTTCGATCAAACTACTCAACTGCACCTTTTGACGGAGCGCTATAATTTTTCATAATGCCCAGCCGAGGGGAGAAAATGTGCTGCAGCTATGAACCCCCCTTAACAGATGTTTTGAATTGAAGCCAAGGTTATACACTCTGCCAGAATTTCAGTGTGAAAGATAACAAGTGATGTAGCTCGAATATAAAATTAACCCTGAATGCAGTTTTTCTTACCTAACTAAACCACAACAAATTAACACACGTGTATGTTTAGATTATGTCCCGAACATATCTAACCACTAATCAATGTCTTCTGCTCGTCAGCAGGTAATCTAAAATATTCTCAAAAAAAATGCGCATCATCTGTCAATAACAGGCTATCAGAAACCAAGATCTTCTGTCTATATAACAGGCTATATGGCTACTTTTTTAACCATTTCTCTCCAGATCGTCTGTCTATAAAATTATGCAGGCTTTTGGGTTACGCTTCAACCAGTTTTCTCCGATCGTCTGTTTATAAAATATATAACTATAACAGGCTTTGGCAATTGGCCAGTTCTCTTAAGGAATTCAGATCATCTGTCTATAACTATATATGTATATAACTTATGACAGGCTTCGGTTTCCTACTACTGGGTCACTTATCTCAGATATCTCATTTTCTTTTCCATCAGGAGCCCAGCTCCTGACCTACACTGAAATATGATACTGAAAGGAGACTACACTATCCAGTCACGTATACTTTACAGAGCAACAAGCAGAGGCATTAATTGGTAGCGTTTAAAAGTATATGCATATGATACGCATACATGTACCAGAGCACACGCTAGAGGCACACCTGAACGCTTACACAGGTCTCCTAAGGGAGGCGACACCCACCAAAATACTTTCACTATAATATCGAAAAACAGATAATTCACAGACTAAAAATCTGCTAACTTACCTATTTCTGTGGGGTTGATCAGGCCCCAAGTGATTCAGGCACTCCAGGACCGTGCAGTCGAGGGGTAGAGACGTCAGCCCGGGTCCGGATAGTCCCTCGGGGGTTTGAGGTCACGGCACCACGGGTCAAGATGATTAAATCAGGTATGGATATCTATCTTTGTTCCACTCCTTATCCAATTAAATGCCTCTCCTGAATTATATTTATTATTATTCCCTGCCGGCAGCCGGGAGCTCGAGAAAAAACGACCGACACCTTCCGTTTCGGACATGTAATCGAAGTTTAATCACAGTAAATTACATTCCAATAGAACTTTTTAATCACATACTTTTTTTCTATACCACAGGGATTGGTTAATTGGTGGTCGCTAAGAGACAAGTTATAATTTGCATGTACGTATGAAGCATTAGCTGATATGATACATTCCAAAGCTCTCCTCTGTATTATCTGGGGGGAGGAGGAAGTCCTTTCTTGCTTCTAACTGGCAATGCATCTGTCTCAAGGAAAGCTGTGTGAGAGATATCTGATACTTCGATAAGGATGTATAGCAGTAAAAGCAGTTTAACATACTATCTGATGAGCTGAATAAGAATATAATGATGAAACAGACTTCTGATTTTCTTTCCTTAAATTACCAACTTGACAGTAACTGGAGGTAATGTCCTTGATGTTATGTGCAGAATAAATTGACCAGACAGCAGGAATATGGTGAAAACATAAAAACAGTTCTTTTACTCGTTAACGACTGCCCAGTGACTATAGACGTTGGGTGGTGCAGGTCATTTGGAGCTTTGCGGCTGCCAGCATCGCAGCTGCAATAGAAGTCTGTGTAAGCACCGAGAAGTGTAATAAACCTCTGATCCCTGACGCTTAACTCTTTCATTGCAACAGTCCGTAACCCCTGCATGTTCAAAGAGCATTCTCCTGCTCCATCAGGGGATTGGGACTCCCGGTGACCCGATTGAGCCCGGGGAATGTCTAGAGTAGAGTAGCCATAGGGCTGTCTGCAGTCAGATATACTGTTTATAAGGCGGGGACAATCGAAGAACTTAAGATATTTATGGAGACATTGAATCAGAATTCCTTTAACATAAAATTGACATACAAAATGGGCAGAGAAAATATGGATTTTTTGGATATTTTGTTTAATGTTGATAGTGATGGATTTCAGAAAACCAACTTCGACTAATACACTTTTACATGCTTCCTCCGCTCATCCAAGACGTCTGATTAACAGCATTCCTGTTGGACAATTCTTGAGAATAAGAAGAATTTGCTCCTTGGAATTAAGAATTAAAACATCGCTATAAAGAAAGAGGATATTCTGATAAAGTGATTAATGATGCATATGTCAGAGCAAAGAGTACGAAACGCATTGATTTATTTAGACCATCAAAAAGAGTATCTACAGAAGATAATGTGTGGACATGCTAGTAAGACGTCATTACATAGGTACTCGCCCAGATGCTGCGTTTGGATCCAAAAGAGCAAAATGGGGATGCCGTTTATGTGGGAAATGTAAGGATTGTAGTAATGTTGACACAGCAGAAATATTTTGGAATTCATCAAATGACAAGAATTTTCAGATTACACATACAATTACATGTGCCATAGTTGGTGTTATCTATTTTGCCATATGTCCTTGTGGTCTAATTTACGTGTCCATGAACATGTACTTGGCATTGTGGCAGCGGAAAATGAAATGGATGTTTCAACTTTACATACCATCCCCCACCACTTCAAGGAACATCATAATTGTGATGCATCTGGATTGCGATTCCGGGGATTGATTGGGGTTTGTTTGACTCCCGGGGTGATGATTGGAAGTCTATTTTGGCCCAACGTGAGGTAAGATGGATTTTTGTGCTTGATACGGTCTATCCAAAGTGATTGAATGAATACATAAATTTTGCTCCTTTTTTGTAATCTTCTTATGTGCTTTTTCTCTTCCGTTTTTTACCTGGTTTTTGTTTTAGTGTATTTTATTTATGTTATTATGTTTATAGTAATGGTATTTTATTGTTTTTTAATAAAATCTTGTGCATATATTGTGCTAAACCTAGAATAGGTGCCCTCTGGTTAAGAACTTTTAAATGTCTCTTGATGAATAACCTCGTGCGGAAATTTTACAAGGGGTTTTTTTTTCCCAGTGGTTTAAAATTTTTGTAAACTTTTTATTTAACTTTTTATATTTAATTTTGTATAATTATTATTTTGTAATTAATGATTGGTGCTTGGTATATATGTCCATTTATTTATTTATTTTTATTTTTTTGTTTGCATAAACTTTTTTTGCACAATATTTTTGTATCACAATTTGTTCATATATATTTTGTATTTTTATATATTTACTTATGGTTATAATTAGAGATGGGCGAATTGATTCTAACGAAGTGGAATTCGTTTAGAATTTCAGGAAAATTTTGGGTTGGGAACGAAGTCGAACTTTGGGTACTTCGGGTGAACGAAGTGTGTTTTTGATTATAAAATGGCTGCGAGCACGGCAACATGGGGCAAAGCCTCTGGGGGGAAGAAGGGCATAGCCTGCATGCATGTGCGGGTAAAGCCAATCAGAGACCGGGGGATTCTTATCACCGCACTATTAAGTCCGGGCGCCGCGGGAGCTTTTCCCGCTTCACTGTACTGACAGGGAAGGTCCCCAGGTGATAGTTTATGAAGAATTGATTTTTTATAAAAATTTTTTTGGGGTGTCTCAGTTGCTAGAGATGTTCTCTTAATGTTCATTTCTAATTTTTTGGGGGTATTGGATCTGAAACCCAGTGTGGTCCACTGCAGCTGCATATAATTCAATATCAAGGGGGATTTTAACCATTCCCTGTTGTTTCATTTAAGAAACAGCTTTTTTTACAATACAAATACCACTTCATTTTTGGGCTGCTAAAACTATTGCCAATTTACATCCGGGGGTTTTAAATTTTAAAGGTTTTTTTGCTTGTGCGGACCCCAAAAAAAAACCGTCTTTTTCAACGCCAAAAATATACATTTTTCCTGAGCAAATTCAAAAGAAAGTTAATTACAACTGTTTTCCTTGTTGTTTTGGCGTAAAAACACGCAATTGTAACACGCTACAAAGCTATTTTTTCAGCTCATTCTTTGGCCCCCAATTTACATCCAGGGGTTTAAATTTAAGCGTTGTTTTGCTGGTTTGCTGAAAAAAATAAACCGTCTTTTAAATGGAAAAAATATAAACTTTCCTGTACTAATTCTGCCCGAAGGTTAATTAACCCGGTTTTGCTTTTACATTTAGAAAAAACACACAATTTTTAAACGACATACAAACATTTTTCGGCCTTTTGGGGAGCGCAATTTAATCCAAGGGTTCCCAAGCTTGTTTTTTGGTTCATTTGAGTCAAAAACAGATGTATATTTATCAAACAGATTCATCATCAAACAGTGTCTGTACATTTTAACAAACAATGTCAGACAGAAGGGGGCAGTCTGACCTGGAGTGGCAGTGGCACCAACTTTCCCTGGAAACAGGCCCGGGGTCGCAGCCAGCAAGGGGAGTGCAGCGGGTCACCAGTGGGGCCACAACTGCCGCGCATTGCGGCCGGTGTTTGTTCAGAAAACCCAAGGGTTCTTGATTGGTTGATAGGTCTTTCCTCTTTCCCCCTTTTAATTGACAACCCCGCCAAAGTCGGGGGGAAGTAGACAAACCCCCTTAGTTGGCATGGCCCGGGAGGGGTCAGCGGCCCTCCCCGTCCTCAGCCCCCTGTCCCACCCGGGGTTCCCCTCACCAGAGTTTCTACTATGGGGTCGGGGCTCGCGCCCTTAAAACGAGGATGAAAAATTTGAGGAGGGCAGTCGCAGCTTTTGGCAGCGAAAAAAATGGGGCCAATATCCCCTCTTCTTGCAGTAGGCGGCAAAGATGATTGGAGAGTGGAGGGGAGGCATGTTGTGAGAGGTCAGCCCGGCTACCAAAGCCCGGGTGATGAGGACAGCAGTGCGAGAAACACAAATAGATAGATTTTTGCCGACCACATTTGGGGACCCCGGGGAAAGGCAAGGGGCTTCTATCGTCAGGAGAAGGGGCGCGCTTGGGTCAGGCAGAAGGCAGCCAGCAAGTGGGTCATGGGGCCTTTGTCAGCAGGATAGCAGCGTGTGAGGTCGGGACCAAGCACCCGGGGGTTTAAAAAACCCCCGGGTCCAAGAAAGTACGGCCAGGGGCTCAGCAGGGACGGTGGAAGTAGTCATCTTTCGGAGGGGCCCGAATATGGGTATATGAGAATCTTGGGCAGAAAGGAAGGGGGCCAGGGAGCAACTTGGCCCCACGGCCCTGCGTCAACACTCAGCGTCCCCACCCGGGGCCCTAGGAAAAACTTTTGGGCCAAGGGGGGGTCCACCCGGCCCCCCGCAGCAAAAGCAGCAGCGCAGCGCCCAAGTGGAAAGCATGCCTTTTGCGCCGTCAAGGCTCCCCCCCTCGCGAAGGGAGTTTTTCTTTTTGACATCTTTCCCCCGGCCAATTCCGCTCCTCGTATCATGGGGGTCAGCAGTCGTTCAGCGAGGCGATTGCAAAGAGACAACAGTATGCGCCCAAAACCACCAAGGGCAGCAGCTGACCGTGCCCGTCCAAGTTGTTGGTATTGCAGTCCCTCCCTTTCCAAAGGGGGGACTCTGCACCATTCAGAGAACTAATGGTTTGTCCCAAAGTGAGAGGGAGAGTTCCAACCCCTAATTTTTTTTTCCAAAAAGGCAGTTCCGCACTTATAAATAGGGTAAAACAGAAGGTGGGACGCCCTTGGCTTATCGGTTTTTTCCCAAGGTGCACGGCAGCGGGGACGTTTTGGAGCTGTAACTAGGTAGGGCCAGTACATGCCCCTTTACGGCCCATGGGTGGAATGTGCTTCCTGCCGGCACCCCAACAACTTGGCAGGAGAGGGCTTTTGCTCCCGTTTAAACTGCTCACCGCGCCAATGCCCGCCTCCTCCTCCTCCCCATCACCACCATTCGCCTCCAAAAGTACGCTCCATCTCCCACATGTGTAGGGCAACGGGTCACGCAGTTTTTACACCTGGCTTGCCCCGGCGAAAGAAGTCACACAGGGGAGGAAAGCTCCAAATATGCACAAAAAATCGATTGGGCTTTCTTCCCCGCCCAAATGAAAAACGGGAAACCTGGTGCGGGCAATGGAGGAACTGGGGTTCCCCGCGCACCGAGGAGGGATGGTCAACGCCCGCTGGCGATGTTCAATTGGGTTTTGAAAAGGTTCTGAAAACCTTTCCCCCAATCTTCAGCAGTTCGAAAATGGCCAGGAAATGTGCTGCATTTTTTCCCTTCGTTACAAAGCCCCGGAACACCCTCCTCAGTTGCAGCGGCAAACGGCCCCCCAACACACTCGATTGTAAGTTTCCACCCGCTGGAATTCCAGCCTCAATGTTTGGGCCGACTGTATGAACAGAGAAGGCCTTTAACGTTTTTTTTGATCCAGGCAGACAGAAGTACTCCCCCGTGTAACTTTGATGTCACCAGGGAGTCATGCTGACCCTGCCGTTTTTTGAGGCCTTCGTGGGGGCGACGTTATTTGTCAGTCCCAGGACTACGGATGAATAAAAGTCATTCCATGCTTAGTCCCGGAACAGACTGAAAAATCTGTCTGGGGGAGGGATTGGAGACGTGGTGATACATCTCGTGGGCCACATGAGTCCAGTGGAGACTGAAATGGAGGGGAGGGGACTTGGAGAGAACTTTTTTGGTGAAATGAGTGGATTTTTACCCAGGTGACAAGAGAAGGAGGGGCGGGGGCCGCTGGAGGAGGGGGGATGGGGATGAGGAAGACGAGGCAGATGACCCCCAAGCACCCTGGAGTATAATGGGAAAAGGAGGCGGGAGCCCTCAGTCCTTGTTTGCGGGTGGCCCGCAGCATCTTTTTTGCCTAGAAAAGACAGCCCCAATAGTCAGCATCCCAGGGGATGACTTTTGGCTCTCCCCCTATTGGACCCTCGCTACGGTCCAAAAAAGGGGGCCTTTTTCCCCGCTATTTAGAGGGAGGACAAACTCAATACTAGGGAAATCCCCCTTAAACAGTTGGCCGTGCCCAGTGCGGGATCGTCCCTCCTTGACAGGGGTTTACCAGGGGGGGCCCCAGCGCTCCTCTACTGCCGCCCGGGGGGGGGAAGGGGGGGGGGGGGAGTTGGGGGGGGGGGGGGCAGTACCATCCCCTTTAGTAGTAACCTAAGTCTGGAGTCATGATGGCAGCTTCCTTCACCCCCGTGAGGAGGGGGTTTGCCACAGCAGCGCACAGGACCTGGACAGCCCGAACCAACGGTTGTGGCCTACTTGGGCAGCACTCTGCCACCTCAGTTAAAGTCGCTGGACTACGGCACCAAAAATGGTGTGTGGCCGCAACTTGCCCAGTTTGCAGTGGAGAAAATGTCCTGCCCGGCCAGTAGTGTGGCATCAGAGCGGGGTTCAGTGCGCGGGGGCCACGTTACCCCAAGGGGAAAACCCCCCCCGTCCACGGGAAATGTGGGAAAGACTGACCCTTTGTCAAGATGAATAGGGTGGGCGGCCGGGTTTTTTCCCCACACCAATGACTTTGGGTCAGTCGGGTTCAAATACCTGCCCCAGCCCCATTTGATGTGCCACCCGCCCTGATCCACACATTCTGCCAGTTTTCCCTCTGCCTAACCATCTTTCCAGGGATGGTATTGCCACCCCAACTAACACTCTTCAGTTCCCCTCTTTACCTCATGCGCTGCTGCTGTTGCTGTTTTCCGTGACATCCCCACTGGTCATTGTGCCCCTCTCTGACCTCATGCTGTTCTTGCCACGTCACCTCAAATTCTGTCATTGTGCCCCCTCTGGGCCCATCCTTTTTTTGCCCCCTTCGAATTTGTCATTGTGCCCGTCTGACCCCATGGGGCTCTGTGGGTGCTGCCAGTCCCCCACACTGTGTCTTGTGCACTGTGACCTCATCTGCTGCCGCCCTGCCTCCGCTCTCGTATTGGCCCCTCTGTGGCTTCCTCCTGTTTTTCCACCTCCAGAAAATTCATTGGCCCCTCTTGACCCATGCTCTGCTTACTCCCGCCGTTCCCCCCCACTGTGTTTATTGTCCACTCTGTGGGTTCCTCGTGTTTTGCCCCTCCAAATGTCATTGTGCCCCTGCCTATTGTACTGGCTGTTGTGACCCCACCTGTGTGTTGGGGCCACCTGTGGGCCTAATACTGTTTTTCCACCTCCAGAATGTCATTTTGCACTTTCTGACTCATGCTGTGCTTGGCTGCTGCCGTTCCTCCACATGTGTCATTTGCCCCTGCCCACCTCATGCTGTGCCGCCGTGACCCCCCGCTCTCAGTCATTGTACCATTCTGTGGCTTCCTCTTTTTGCCACCTCCGAAAGTCATTTTGGCCCCTGCCTGACCCCATGCGCTGTGGCTGTCGCGTCACCTCCCCACTCTGCCAAAAGTTGCCACCTGGCTCTCAGCTTTTTTTTTCTTTGCTTTCGCTGGCATGACTTTATCGGCACATTCCAGCTTTTAGTTTTTTTGGGCAGTTTTGCCCTTTAGGCCCCGGGGAAATTTTTTAGTGAAACGATTCAGAGCGGCGGCAGTCATCTGGTTCTACTAAAAACAACATTTTATGAAGACAAACCAAGCTCCCTCTGCTATTTAAGCATGCACAACTTCTACAGCACCCCGCAGGCTCTGTGAGCCCGGGAAAAAGTGCTTTTTAACCGATTTTTCCCAAGTAATTTGGAACGAATTTTTTTGTCGGAAAATTCGGCAAAGTGACCGAATCGAATTTTTGAGAAATTCGCCCATCTCTAGTTATAATTGGTATCATTTATATCACAGTGTTTTCATATGGGGTATATAATTATTTTTTATCCATACATATGTAAACATATGTATATATACACTTAGATCACAGTGTTTTGGTATGTAGTACATTATTAATTTTTATTCATGTACTGGCAAAATATTTAAATATATACTTATATTATAGGAATTTAATAAATTCACTTTTCACATTTTGCATGTCACGTTTGGTTTTTGCACATTCACCCTTTCTGACTTGCACTCTCACTATTTTGTCACTGTCGTACATATTCTTATACACTGTGTGTGGTTCATTGTTTGTAGTCTGTGTTTATGTATTTTGCATATCTGTAAATAGGCTCTAATAACATTGGGCATTACTATTTCGCCTCTGCAGAAGCTAACATGCTGGTTTTGTCTATTGCGTGTACGTGTGTCTTTTGCGCATGCGCAGTGCGACACTTGGCTGAATCCACGGCCATCTTTGTCATTGTATTCTTTGCGCATGCACAGTGGTGCATGATGAGGTATTTCCGGCATTATGTTGCTTCTTGCTCCTGTATATGTGACGCGTTTGGGTATGTTATCTTATGTCCATTGGTTTAATTTACTGGGTGATACCATATTGTTTGCAATGTATGTTTATATTGGTAAAATTCTATTAGTAGAGGAGGGCGCTTTTGGATCTAGGTGTACATATATACCAGGCATTGCATTTGGCATTTGACCCCCGGACGAAGCGCACTGCGAAATGCGTGTTGGGGCACACGGCTTCCTTTCTCCTACCAGCCTAACTTTGGGTATTTAAAGTATCATCATTATTTCCTCACAAGGTTGGGTATTTATTTTTTGTATTGACTTATTTACTATCTATATGTTTACACACTGCATACATGTGGGGAAATCCCTTCCTATGTTTGGAATCCTTGTTATTTAAGAGTGGGTTGTTTCTAGGTAGTCGTGCTTTCTGTGTAGCACCATTGTGATTTTTAAATGTTTTTAATATATTTTGTAGTCTTTAATAAAAATAAAATATTTTCTGTTACTGATGTTTGAGGTTCCGTGTATTTTGGTAATTTTATCAGAAGTTTACATACACTATATAAAAAGATGAATATGCATCTTTTTCTCAGTATCTGACATGAAATCAGAATAAACCTTTTGCGCTTTAGGTCAATTAGGATTAACAAAATTATGTATATCTGCCAAATGCCAGAACAATGAGAGAGAGAGAATTTAAGGGATTTTTATTACTTTTTGCGAAGTCAAAAGTTTACAGACATTTCATTAGTATTTGGTAGCATTGCCCTTAAACTGTGTGACCTGGGTCAAACATTTTGGATATCCTTCCACAAACTTCTCACAATGGTTGGTAGGAATTTTGGCCCATTCCTCCTGACAGAACTGGTGTAACTGAGCCATGTTTGCAGGTCGCCTTGCTTGCACCTGCTCTTTTAGCTTTGACCATACATTTCCAACAGGATTGAGATCAGGGCTTTGTTAGGTTTTTGGCTAAAAAGACGCCAGACTTCTGCCGCAGCCTCGTTCATACATGTTGCCCTAAATTTTTATTAGCAAAATACAGAATTAGAACATCACAAAAGTCAGTGAGTAATAAAAATACAAAATAACTAATTTATGCTTTCACTATATGAGGAGGTAATAACATTAGAAATAAGATAATAAGTTATAAGCTCCAAAAGTATAATGAAAATGGATCCAGCGGTAACGTGAAAAAAATGCCGTCATTTATTAAATCCAACGTGCAAAATGGTACAGGACAGGCAGTAAAAAGCCAGTTGCTTACCCACTTGCGCACATTTTCCCCCAGTCCAAGCATTCTCATTTTACTTACCAACCTTCTATGTGGCACAGTATCAAATGCTTTAAAGAAATCTAGACATATGACATCCAGTGCCTCACCCTGATCCAGTCTACAACTAACTTCCTCATAGAAGCTGATGAGATTAGTTTGACAAGACCCATCCTTCATAAACCCATGCTGGAACGGCGTTATACATTTATTTTCAGTGAGATACTCCAGGATAGCATCTCTTAGAAAACTCTCAAACATTTTACCCACAACAGAGGTTAAACTTAACCTATAGTTTCCAGGATCACTTTTTGATCCCCTTTTGAATATTGGCACCACATTTGCTATGCGCAAAAGCTTTGGGACATACCCTGTTTTAGACAGTCCATAAATATTAAGAATAGGGGCCTATCTATGACATTACTTAACTCCCTTAGGACATGTGGGTGTATGCCATCAGAACCTTGTGATTTGTCTATTTTAATTTTCTTAAAATGGAGCTGCACTTCTTCCTGGGTTAGACAAGAAACATTTAAGTTGGAGTTTACCTCCTCCTTCTGCTCATCAACAGAAAGGTCATCCTCCTCGATAAATACAGTGGAGAAAAAATTGTTTAATAGGTTTGCTTTTCTCTCATCGCCCTCTACTGTCTCTCCCCCAATACTTTTCAAAGGGCCAACATTTTCTGTTTTAATCTTTTTACTATTTATATAATTAAAAAGTATTTTGGGGTTAGTTTTGCTTTCTATGGCAATATGTCTGTCTCCAGCTTTGCTGCCTTTATCATTATTTTACATATTTTATTTTTTTCCCTATAGCTTCTTAGTGCCTCTTAACTGCCCTAATGTTTTAGTAGGTGAAACGCTTTCTTTTTGTTTTTTATTTCCTCTTTTACATCCCTGTTGATCCACATTGGGTTTTTACTGTTTCTAATTTTTTTATTACAATAAGGTATGTACCTCACACAGTGGGCGCCTAAGATGTTTTTAAAAATATCCCATTTATTTGTGCTGCTATTTTTAAACACCTTGTCCCAGTCAATACGGTTAAGGGCCTCTCTAAGCAGAATAAAATTAGCCTTCCTAAAATTCAGTGTTTTTGTGGCTCCATGACAAAAAACTCTATTGAAGGATAAACGGAAATTTATTATATTATGGTCACTATTCCCTAGGTGCCCCTCAACCTGAACCTTTGTTACTCTGTCAGGTCTATTAGTGAATATTAAGTCTAGAAGGGCCTTTCCTCTAGTCGGTTCCTGCACCATTTGGGAAAGGTAATTATCTTTAGTTATTCTTCTGTAATGCTGTGTGCTGGGTCCAATATAATTTCTCTTGTCAGTTTTTTTCTACTAATATATATATAATGGCAGAAAGCAGCATTTTGAACTGTAAACATTTTCTTTTACATTTTTATAAGATAAAACTATGGTTTGTCAGGAGCAAGTGAACCATGACTAAAATCGACAAGTGTAAGCGTATGATCAAGAAACGTGTTTTAGCGTGTATTTTGTGCTGATATATGTGCCAAAATACGGTTTAAAACCATTATCATGTTCAGAACTCATTGAGTGCAGTGTAAAGTCATCAGACAATGAGTTTAAAGAGAATCTGTCACATAATTTTTGCCTCTCTTGCTGAGGACAGCACAAGCTCGTGTCAGACATGCTGTTTCCAGCGCTGTGTCCCTTATTCTGTAAGGTGCTGTAGTTTTAGAGTATTTAATGCTCAAATCTGTGGTTTTCAGCCAGAAAAGTCATATAAAGAGTCCTTTTTTTCATACCCTGCCCATCTGAGGCTAGCCCCGCCCACCTCAACTGATAACCTATTACTTTCAATAGGTAGAAACATGTGAATAAGTGCCAGTGGGCGGGGCTAGCCTTTGGTGGGCAGGGCTAACACCTACTCATGAATATAGATTTGAGCCATTAAAGCTCGAAAACTACACTCACTTACAGAATAAGACACAGCGCTGGAAACACAATGTCTGCCAATATATTTGTGCTGCCCCAGCAAGGGGGGCATACCCTATGTGACAGGATCCCATAATGCACAGCATTTTTTGAGCACGAATTTGCAAAAAGTACAAAACATATATACAAGGAAGTAATCTGCCTTGGGCAATTGTGCGTTGAAATTAAAAGTTTGCAAGTGTTTAATAAAGGTTTGTGTTTACAGCGTGCAGAAGTGTGCGCTGTAAATACGTTGTGTGAACTTTCTCTAAGTTGGGGGGCGTTTTCAAGCTCAGTGCCTAGGACAGCCTGAGCTGTAAATAAGGCCTTGACTGTAGGGTGTGTGACTACCCTACAAGTGGTCTCAAGTATATTTAAAATTTTTGCTAGCAGTGTTGGTGATGATGACAATGAACTTTAAAAAGTTGCACTGATGCTTTAAAGGTGCTTTGTGTTTCACAGAGCCACAGTTAGCTTCAGTCTTAGGCTATGTTCACACGGGGTAATTTCAGCGCGTATTTCGCAGCATATTTGCGCTCTAATATGGGCGAGATGCGCGACAAAATTACGGTAATCCATAGTTCTCGTGTTGACAATTGTAGGTTTTTGAGGTGGGAGAGCCTGTAAGTCTACATCATGTGCACGTTAGCTGCAGTGTTAGGCTATGTCTCCACTGCACCGGAAAACGCCCGTTTTTTCAGCATTTTTTGTTTTCTAAAAATGCTGAAAAACGACTGAAAACAGCTCCCGTAGACTTCTATTGTAAAAACGTCCTGCTGTCTCCACTGAGCTATTTTTTTTAATGGCCGTCTTTTGAAACATGTTGCAAAAAACACCAGAGCAGGGCAGAAAATTTACGACAGGAGTCTATGTAAAGTGCCTGACTTTTTTTTTGGTGCTTTTTTGGTGCATTTTTGCTGTGATTTTTCAATAAAAACCCACCCAGAGGATTAGTCCCACCTGTAGTGGGTGTTACCACAGGTTATACCTTATCAATTTTGCAAACAATGTCCGATGTGTCCTCGTTCATAATAAAGTGATCTTGCTGTTGTCGCTAAAGTTTTTTGCGCTAATAATGTTATCTCGCTTCTGACTCAAAAGATACTTTTTTCTTACATATATTGGCGCTAAAATTCTTTTCTTCCAATATTTTGACACTAATAAAGTTTTCTCGCTTTTGTTGAGTCAGAAGAGAGATTGTGTCAGAAGTGAGATAACTTTATTAGCGCAAAAATCTTGAATTGTGCAAAAGACGTTAGCGACAAAAGCAAGATCGCCTTATTAAGAACAGTGCGAACCAGGACACATTGGACACTTGTATACAGAATTGAAAAAAAGTATAAACTTTGTTAACACCCGCTATAAGTTGGGACTAATCTCCGGGGTGGGTTTTCATTGAAAAATCGTGACAAAATGCACCATGAAAACGCTCCAAAAAACGTCCGGCGCTTTCCATAGACTCCAAAAGCAAATATTCTGCACTGCTCTGGTGTTTTTTGCAACATGTTGCAAAGATGACCAGTAAAAAAAAAAAAAAGGAGAAAAAAAGAAGCTCAGCAGAGACAACAGGACGTTCTTACTAGAGAGTCTATGGGAGACAGCGGGACGTCCTGACTATAGAGTCTATGGGAGACAGCAGGACGTTCTTACTGTAGAGTCTGTGGGAGACAGCAGAACGTTCTTACTGTAGAGTCTATGGGAGACAGCGGGACGTTCTTACTGTAGAGTCTGTGGGAGACAGCAGAACGTTCTTACCAGTGCAGTTCCTAGGCTAAATTTCACTCAGTGCGAGGTGAAGAAATTCCCCCCCCTACCCCCCCCGTAACATACGGCGCCACAGTGCATCCCCTAAACCAAAGCAAAAATATACAAAAAGCTTTACCACAATGTTGCTACGTAATAAAACTAACTAAATCATAGTCCTACAGTTACCAAATAACACCGCTACAACAACCAAATCCCAAGACACATATTACCACACACATGACCGAATAATAAAACCACCCATGACCAAATACACCAGCACATGAGTGACGAATAATACAAACTTACCATTACTGATTATAAACCATTAATACTACAACAATAAACCGGCATACAGTGACCATACAGGGTTAGATACCAGCTGTACACAGGCTCTGCAGCAAATAAGCGTTACAGTAAATTATATCAATGTGACTTCACCGGAGACGTCTCTGAAGAGTTGTTTTCTCTTTCTTCATCTTCTTCTTTGTTCCATCTGTCCTTAAAAACACCATGACGACTATTACCCAACTCTTCACTGTAAAATTTACAAACAAACATCCTTAGACTCCTCAATTTATCAGCACTTCTCTACCAATTCCTATCGCTAGTACAAATGCCCAATCTATAGCACCTCATATGGTACCATGTAATAAATGCCCGTGTAGACATTTAAGATCCCCCTGTAGCCAGTGAATGCCCCCTGTAGCCAGGTGATGCCACCTATAGCCAGGTAGTATCCCCTGTAGCCAGTGATGCCTCCTATATCCAGAAGATGCCCCCTGTAGCCAGTGATGCCCCCTGGAGCGCCCAGTAGATGTCCTGTAGCCATGATCCCCTTGTAGCGATAGATGTCCCCTGTAGACCAGTGAATGCCCCCTGTAGCCATGATGCCTCCCTGGTAGCAGTTGATGTCCTGTAGCCAGTGATGCCCCCTGTAGCCAGTAGATGTCCCGGTAGCCAGTAGATGTGCCCTCTGTAGCCATAGATGCCCCCTGTAGCCAGTGATGCCGCCCTATTCCAGTGGGATGCCCCCTTGTAGCCATAATGAATGCCCCCTGCAGCCAGCATGGATCCCCCGTACCAGTGATGCCCCTTGTAGCCAGTGATAATGTCCCCTTAAGCCAGTGATGCCCCCCTGTAGCCAGTGATGCCCCCCTGGTGCCAGTGATGCCCCCCTTGTAGCCAGTAGATGCCGCCCTGCACCAGCAGATGCCCCGTAGCCAGCAGATGGCCCCGGGTGTAGCCAGTGATGCCCCCCTTGTAGTCCATGATGCCCCCCTGTTGCCAAGTGATGCCCCCCTTGTAGCCAGTAGATGCCCCCTGCAGTCACTAGATCCCCCTCAGCCATGATGCCGACCCTGCAGCAGTGATGGCGCCCCCTTGTAGCCAGTAGATGCCCCCTGCAGCCAGTAGATGCCCCCTGCAGCCAGTGATGCCCCCTGCAGCCAGTGATGCCCCCCTTGTAGCCAGTGATGCCCCCCTGTAGCCAGTAGATGCCCCCCTGTAGCCAGTGGATGCCCCCTGTAGCCAGTAGATGCCCCTGTAGCCATAGATGCCCCTCTTATAGCCAGTGATGCCCCGTATCGCCAGTGATGCCACCTGTTAAGCCATGGAATGCCCCCCTGTTGCCAGTGATGCCCCCTGTAGCCAGTGATGGCCCCCCTTATAGCCAGGGATGCCCCTCTAATAGCCCGTGATGCCCTACCCGTCCTCTTATAGCCAGTGATGTCCCCCTTACAGCCAGTGATGCCCCCCCATTGTAGCCAGTGATGCACCCCATGATAGCCATGATGCCCCTCCTTTTAGACAGTGGATGCCCCCTGTACCATGATGCCCCTCTTATAGCCAGTGATGCCCCCCTTATGGCCAGTGATGCCCCTCTTATATAGGCCAGTGATGCCCCCTGTAGCCAGTGATGCCACTCTTATAGCCAGTGAAGCCACCAGTAGCCATGATGCCCCGCTTATAGCCAGTGATGCCCCTTCTTATAGCAGTGATGTCCCCCCTTACAGCCCAGTGATGCCACTTATAGCCAGTGATGCCCCTGTAAGCCAGTTGATGCCCCCCTGTAGCCTGTGATGCCCTCCTATAGCCAGTGATGCCCCCCTTATAGCCAGTGATGCCCCCCATTGTGGCCAGTGATGCCCTCCGTATAGCCAGTGATGCCCCCCATTGTATCCAGTGATTCTCCCCATTGTTAGCCAGTGATGCCCCTCTTATAGCAGTGATGCCCCTCTTGTAGCCAGTGATGCCCCCCTTGTAAGCCAGGTTGATGCCCCTGTAGCCCAATGATGCCCCTGTAGCCAGTGATGCCCCCCGTATAGCCAGTGATGCCCCCCTGTAGCCAATGATGCCACCCCTTCATAAGCCCAGTGATGCCCCTCTTATAGCCAGTGATGTCCCCCTTAAAGCCAGTGATGGCCCCCATTGTAGCCCTTGATGCCCCCCCTTATAGCCAGTGATGCCCCCTTATAGCCAGTGATGCCCCCTGTATCCAGTGATACCCCTCTTATAGCCAGTGATTGCCCCCTTATAGCCAGTGATGCCCCTCTTATAGCGTGAATGCCCCTGTAGCCAGTGATTCCACCCTTAATAGCCATGATGCCCCACAGTAGCCATGATGGTCCCCTTATACAGTGAAGCCACCTCTTAAAGCCATTGATGTCCCCCTTACAGCCAGTGATGCCCCCTTATAGCCAGTGATGGCTCACCCTGTAGACCAGTGATGCCCCTCTTATAGCCCATGATGCCCCCCTTAATATCCAGTGATGCCCCCCATATGTAGCCAGTGATGCCCTCCCCTTGATAAGCCAGTGATGCACCCCCATTGTACCAGTGATGCCCCCATGGTAGCCACAAGTGATGCCCCTCTATAAGCACAGTGAATGCCCTCTTGTAGCCAGTAGATGCCCCCCTTGAAGCCATGATGCCCCCTTAGCAAGATGCCCCCTGTAGACCAATGATGCCCCCCTTATAGCCAGTGAAGCCCCCTCTGTAGCCATTGATGCCCCCCTTCTAGCCAGTGATGCCCCTCTTATAGGAAAGTGAAGCCCCCCTTATCATAGCCATTATGCCACCTCTGTAGCCAGTGATGCCCCCTTAAGCCATTGATGCCCCTCGTACCAGTGATGCCCCCTATACCAGTGTTGCCCCCCACTTGTAGCCCAGTGTTAGGCCCCCCCGTAAAGCCAGTGAAGCCCCCCTGTTACGCCATGATTCCCCCTTATAGCCAGTGGATGCCCACCGCTTGTAGCCAGTGAATGCCTCACCCTTTTAGCCAGTTGGTGCCCCCCATTGTTAGCAGTGATGCCCCCCTTGTAGCCAGTGATGCGCCCATTGTAGCCAGTGATACCCCTCTTATAGCCAGTTGATGCCCCTCTTGTACCAGTGATGCCTCCCCCTTGTAGCCAGTGATGCCCATTGTACCATGATGCCCTCTTATAGACATTGATGCCCCCCTTGTAGCAGTGATGCCCCCCCCTTGTTAGCCAGTATGTCCCCATGCGTGCCAATGATGCCCCAGTAGCCAGTGATGCCCCCCTTATAGCCATGAATGCCCTCTGTAGCCAGTAATGCCCCTTTATGCCAGTGATGCCCCCTTATAGCCAGTGAATGCCCCCCCATTGGAAGCCAGTGATTTGCCCCTCGTATAGCCATGATTCCCCCATTATAGCCAATGATGCCCCCTTTATAGCCAATGATGCCCCCCTTGTTACCAGTGATGCCCCCCTTATAGCCAGTGATCGCCCCTTATAGCCATTGATGCCACCCTTGTAGCCATGGATGCCCCTTATAGCCAGTGATGCCACCCCCTTGTATCCAGTGATGCCCCCCTTTGTAGCCAGTGATGCCCCCATTATAGCCAGTGATGCCCCTTATAGCCAGTGATGCCCCCATTGTAGCCAGTGATGCCCCCCTGTAGCCAGTGATGCCCCTTATGAGCCATGATGCCCCATTGTAGCCAGGATGCCCCCCATTGTAGCCAGTGAATGCCCCCCCGTAAGTAATTATAAAATAACAAAAAATTACTTACCAGACCTCGTCCGCGCGTCCCCATTCCGGGAGCTGCTGAGCGGTTAAGCGCGTGACGTCATCACGCTCGCTTACGCTCAACGCAGCTCCCAGGGATCTCCTCGGCGGCAGAGCTGCCACCGAGGAGATCGAGCGTCACAGGGGGCGTGGTGAAAGCCGTGGGCGCCCCTGCGACGCTGGATACAGGGGGGAGGGAGTCAGGACGGGAACGATCTGTCCCCGCCTCCTCCACTGTACTGGCAGCTGCTGGCTCTGCCGCGGTTGTTATAAAAACAGCCGCGCAGAGTCAGGGGGCGCCCCTCCGGGCGGGCGTCGGCGGCCGCCCCCTTCTGGTGACGGAGCCAACGCGCCCCCGGGCGGTCGCACGCCCTGCCCGCCCCTAGGAACGGCCCTGGTTCTTACTATAGAGTCTATGGCAGACAGCAGGACGTTCTTATTATAGAGTCTAAATGGGGGGGAAAAAAGACCAGCCGGACGTTCTACGGTCGAGTCCTATGGGAGACAGCAGACGTTTCTTACAGTAGAGGCTATGGTAGGACAGCAGACATTCTTACGGTAGAGTCCTAATGGAGACAGCAGCACGTTTCATACTAATAGAGTCATGGGAGACAACAGGACGTTCTTACGGTAGAGTCTATGGGAGACAGCAGGACTTCATACTATAGAGTTTATGGGTGTCAGCAGGACATTCTTACTATAGAGTCTAATGGGAGAACATTGGGGACATTCTACTATAGATTCTAGGGAAACAGCAGACGTTCTTCTTCAGAGTCCTATGGGATAAAACAGGACGTTCTACTATAGATTCTATGTGAGACAGCATGACGTTCTTTAGTATAGAGTCTATTGGAGAGAGCAGACATTCTTGCTGATAGAGTCCTATGGGAGACAGCAGATTTTCTACTACAAGTCTATGGATACAACAGGACATCTTACTATAGAGTCTATGGGAGTACCCTGCACGTTTCTTATTATAGAGTCTATGGGAGACAGCATGACTTCTTACTATAGATTCTTTGAGACAACGAGGATGGTTCTTACTATATATCTTATTGAAACTGTTTTCAGTCATTTTTTCAACATTGTCAGAAAACGAAAAACGCTGAAAAAAACGACGTTTTTCTGTGCAGTGGAGACACAGCCTATTATAGATGCCTCTGTGCTATGAAGGAGGAGGCTGAAGCAACAGGTAATCTGTCACACTTTGTCCTCAGTGTGCTGTGCCTGCATTATATGTATAGTGAGAGACTCAGATCACCCTGTACAAGCAGCTATGCCCTCAGCTCACCCTGCACAGTTGGTTCCAAACAGAATTCTAGGGATCTCCTGAGTTACAAAGTAAAAGTAAAACCTGTTCCCCTATAAAACCTGAGGGAAATCCTCAGGATTGCTAATGACATATACAGTATTTGAGAAAAGTCTTATAATTTCATCTACTATCAATTTTTTGTGTGTTTGTGTGGAGGTGATAGATCCTCTTTAAGTTGTTGTTTTAGAGATGGAATCCTGTTTCAGTTTGTTGTTATATCATAAGGGTCTTCTACACACCAGGTGACTGTGGAGTGGGGCAGAACATCCCCAGATTTTCTATTAAGGTTTACTCAGCACTGGTTACAGTCCGATTCTAAATACTGAATCCGCCGTAAATTCAATCAAGAACCTGTGCTGTGTAGACATAGCCTAAGGCTATGTCTCTACTGCACACATTTTCAGTCATTTTTTCAGCATTTTTTGTTTTGTAAAACTTCTGAAAAAATGACAGAAAACAGATCCCATAGACTTTAATAGTAAAACGTTCTGTAGTCTCCACAGAACATTTTTTTTCTGCTCGGTTTTGCTGCTGGTCATTTTTTTTAAATATGTTGCAAAAAACAGAGCAGAACATAAAACTATTGGAGCCTTTGAAAAGTGCCGGACATTTTTGACACATTTTTTGGCACGTTTTTTGCAGACATTCATTGCAATTATAATGCTTTACATTTCTGCAAAAAAAGCGCCACAAAACTCATAACACACCAAAAAAAGTTCATTTTTTGAGCTGTTTTTGACATGCACTGGACAAGAAAAAAACTTTATGAACGTTTTTAGGATTTGGTTTCAGTGAGTTTTTTGTCCGATGCCATGTAGACCTAGCCTAACTCTACTATAACTCCCACTAATACTACTACCCCCACATGTCCTGTTTGTTCTAAGCAGTCTCCAATGCCCCCAACCCTTAGTAAACAGAGCTGAATGATCAAAGCCCAGGTCACTAAAGGGGGCATCTTCAGGTTCCAGTCAGATATATGACACTGACTATAGCAGAAATGCACACTTCCCCTCCCTGTGTCATCATCCAGGCTAAGATACAAACATTACATATAACAGATCCCAACAGTGAACACAGATACAATGTATCATTGAAAGAATAAAGCAAAACATCACAAGGTAACGATCTACACCATCACAGAGCTATTATATAGCTTTTAAATAAAAATAACTACTGTAGGGTGTCACGTACGCCCCTGCGACCTCTGTCTCGGGTCGCAGGCGCTCCCGTGCTCCTGCTCCCAGCGGAGCCCGGTCCCGCATGTCAGGTTCGGGGTCCGCTCATGTCCCGACCCCTGCCGGCGTCCACTTACCCGGCCACGCTCCTGCTCAGTCAGTCACTCTAGGGCGCGCGCGGCCTGGCTGTTTGAAATTTAAAGGGGTAGAGCACCGGTAATTGGTCTTTGCCGGGCACTGCTCCTATTTAGGTCCGGCCTCTTCCTGCCGGCCCTCGCCGGATCCTTGGTGTGTTTTCCCTTGGAATAAGCTGTCTAGAGTGTTCCTGTCTTGCCTTACCGTGTACCGACCATCTGCTTACGTGTACCGACCACGAACCAGAGCCGCCTGTTCTGACCTCCTGCTTGTCTACCGTCTGCCTGCCGATCCTGTACCTCGTTACCCTTGGCCGCCACCGCAGGCAAGCCCCGCCAGTGGTAGTGATCTGGTGGACTCCCGCCGCAGCAAGACCATCCCGCTTTGCGGCGGGCTCTCGTGAATACCGGGACTCACTTAGATTCCACTCCCTGGTGTGGGCTTACGCCATCGCCTGTGGTGGTCCAGTGGATCCACCTCCTGACCGTTACATAGGGGTAGTTTCACACACAGCTTTTTAATAAATGTAAAAACACCATTGCAGTTTTATAAGATAAAGCCAGAAGTGAAAAATAGAAGTATAAATCCTTCTGCCAATATTCTATTCCTTTTGAATCTACTCTTAGCTTTGCTAAAGAAAAAACTACAATGGTGTTTTTCAAGAAAGAAGTTTGTGCAAACATCCTAATAAGTCATCATCTGAAGCATCTTATGGCAGCACAAAGAGTGCCTATAGCTATAGTATTGAGCCACAAATACTTATTGTGCATTTATACAGTCTCTTGTATAAATAGTATAAATAATAGCTTCACCATAAGGCCGTGTTCACACGGCTTATTCCCGATGGATTTGTGCGCCGTATTGAGCTCACAAATCCGGCGTAAATAAGGGGCGGACGGGAGCGGGCCGGAACGCGGCGGGGGCGCCGCTCCCGGCCCCCTAGAAAAATGCATTTTTACGGGGCGTACGCGCCGTAAATATGTGCATGTCACTTCTCCCCCCGCGGCGGATTCGCCCAGCGGGGAGGAGCAAAGGAATTTCCCCTGTTCTCTATGAGAGCAGTGGATTACCGTAATTGCTGCCCGCGGATTGGCGCCGTACTGCAGCGCAAATCCGGCGCGCAGTACGGCGCCAATCCGTGGCAAAATAAGCCGTGTGAACGAGGCCTAAGACTTTAAGAAACCTGTCACATAGCTTATGCCCCCCTTGCAGAGGACAGCACAAGCTAGTGACAGACATTCTGTTTTCCAGCGCTTTTGTTCCTTATTCTGTAAAAATGCTGTAGTTTTTGAGTATTTAGTGCTCAGATCTGCAGTTTTCAGCCAGAAAAGAGTCATTTGTGGCTATCCCCACCCACTTCAACTGATTAATCTGTTACTTTGAATAGGTAGAAACATGAGAATAACTGTCAGTGGGTGGGGCTAGCCTTGGGTGAGCGGGGCTAACACCTGCTCATGAAAAAGATTGAGGGGTAAATGCTCTAAAACTACAGCATCTTACAGAATAAGGGGCACAGTACTGGAAACAGCATGTCTGACACTAGCAAGGGGGGCAAAAACTGACAGGTTCCCTTTAAAGAGGTTGTCTGAGCATGCTGTTTCACAGAGCTACAATCAACTTCAGACTCTTCAGGGATGTTCACATTTCATGTAAGAACATTCCATTGTTGAAATTCCATGCCTGCTAGGTAAACAAGCTCCTGTACTAGAGATAAGACTCATGCCATGATCAAGACTCACCATGGTCAAAAAGCAGCTTAGAGCAATCAGATAAGAGAAAGAGCAGAGAGAGCTGGTTAGTAACCAAGAGATACTTGTATATACTATCACTACAACAAATTTTCTTTATCTCCTGAACAAAGCAAAATCAGAATAGCAATGTATTTGGTAATTGTCCTCATTTACCTTTTCATACATGTTAAAGTTAATCATGGTTGTGAGAAAAAGCCCTTTAAGGCACCAACTGAACAGCAAACTGTCTTTTAGGTGTCTATATTCAAAGCTAGAGGGCTACACAGACACAGTTTTAGAGCAAATCAACACAATTTTGCAATGCAGATTATGTCTGTGAGGCCTATGCAGTTGCAGATGAAACACATGGTTTAGGGTAAAAGTACTTCTTTTATATTTGTAGTTTATTTTTATTTTGAATCCACTACTTTGTTTGGTTCAAAAATTAAATAAAAAAACTGCCACTAAGACTGCAACATTTGTTTAAAAAAAAAAGGGGGAAAAAACAACTACAACAACTACTGATAGGTTCCAGGACTCCAAGTGGTGGGAAAACACCATTTTTTTAAGCACATTTTTTGGAAAAAAGGGCATACAAGACAATTCTCTACGTGTTAGGAAAGTTAGACGTCTACATTGAGAGAATTTGAAATGCACTGTGAATCTATCCCTATTGACATTAAAGGAAGCCTGTCAAGTCACGAACAGTTGTCGTGTCAATTGATTATCGCCGGTCTCAAACACTGCGCCTTTCCCTGTAATTCAAAAGAACTCTTAATGGTGGTTGACATGGACAACTGGCGAACGCAGTTCGGGTGCTGCCATTACACTACCCAGTCTGTTATAAGTAACAGCTCGGGATTGTCAGTGAGGGCACCATAAGATGCCTGACAGGTTTCCTTTCAGCCTCTGATTCCCACTTGCATGTAGTATTTATTTGCTAGTAAACTTATTTCTATTTTCGAACCTAGTTTTTAAAAGCTCCCATTTAAACTCTGGGCCCAATAGTGGAATAAAAAATTCGGAAACCTTTTTCCACAGCACAAAAACAAATATAATGTATTTTATATTTTTTTGATTTGAAATTTTAAAACTACAGCTTTTTAAAAAATTAGGGGCTGATGTAACAAATGTTTTTTAAATTTTGGTAGACAAACTCTACTTTTTTTGGGTCGTAAAGGGGGAAGGGGTTTTAATTTTTTATTCTGTTGAAGAGTTTCCCCTAATTTCTCACCTTTGTTTTTCCCGGGGAAATTCCCTCAAACTGATTTGAAAAGTGCAAACAAAGCTTTGTTCCGCCTACGTTGCATAAATAGTTCATGAGGAAGTATTGTTTTCCTAGCTTGTCACTTTAAAATCAGTGACAAAACCCTTTTACTTGGCAGGTTTTTTTCCAAAAAAATTTTTTTTTAAACCCCCGTGACTGAGGTTACAAGGGGTTAAAAATAAACAAAACCTTTTGGGGTTTTGTGAGATTTTTTCCCACAGGGAAACACTTAAAGGAAGCCACTTTATTCGGCCGGGAAAAATTTCGGGTTTACTTAAAAACCATGGCACAGGTGAGGACTTGGTTTGGGAACCAGTATTTTGCTGAAAATAGGGGAAAAGCTCCTTCTATGACACTGCACTGATTTTTTTGGTTAAAAAATTTAAAAAACCCAAAATCTTTTGCATCTCAAAAATTACCCCCCACAGCGATATTTTACAGAAACCCCATATCAAATTTTCTACATAAATCCAAACTTATTTTGGGTTCAGAAACCTTTTTGCTCTCGCCCAAATTTTTGGGCCAAAAAAATTGGTGACCTTTCAGAAAAGGGAAAGGGGCCCCTATATGTGTGCCTTTTATTTGGGGAAATTGAAATCCAGGGGGCCTTTTTGTTACTGGTCATATTTTTGGGAGTGGCCATAGTTTTTAAAGTTGGGATTCTGCTTTAATGGGTTAACAGGAGGGTTTCACAACCTAGGGGTTTTGGTTATGCCGGCTTTCTAAAGGGTTTCCCCTTGAACAGACACGTTCTCTGAAGCTCATTGTCATTGAGTTTGGGAAATAGGGAATGGCTTTTTTTTATTGGTAAGTTTATCCCTGGACATTTTTTTTTTTTTGTGGTGTAAAAATTAAACCAAACCACCCAAACAACCCTGGAAAATATGCCCCCCTTTTTATTTTACATTTTTTAATTTTTACTATCCCAAATTTTTGTTTTAAAAATTTGCCACAAAAGGGAAACTCAGCACTTGTAGATTATGGGCAAGCATCCTCTGCAGAACCTACTGAAAGTTCAAAACTTCTGGGAGAAAGAAATGAAGAATCCGAATTGAGTTCCACACCCTGGGCCCAGTCTCTCGGGTTTTTATACTCTTTTTTTCATAGTCCCCATATTGTACAATTTTTGAAATTTGGGGGTTTCTGTTAAAGAACTTTCTCTTTTTTTTGCTCCCAAAAAAACCCAACTTAACTTTAGCCCTGAATACATTGGCTATGCTAATGCTGCTGGTTACATGATATTTATCACCAGCTTTTTAGCTGTGTTTATTTTATCCAGGTGGTTTAAGGATATCACTCTGATTTTGCTTGGTTTAAATACCTTTTTCTGCTGGGAAAATTCATTCCCTGGCATTTTTTGAGATGGGCATTCTTATATTTTATAGGTAAGTAAAAACTGTTCTTCTACTTAATAGCACATTTTATGAGAGGGTTAAAAAAAACAAAAACAAGTTATGCAATATAATTAACAGAAAGTTTTCCCCCCCCCCCGAATTTTTTCCAAACTTTAAAAAAGGAGGAAAGAACAATGAGAGTGACATGGAATTTCAAATATCTCATTATTAGTAAGTAATTCTATATAATTTAAAATTTTCCTTGTTGGGTGTAAAGTGAAAGGTCCTTTTTTAAGGATAATGACAAACAATAAAGTTTTATAAAAAAAAAATATTTTTTTCCTTTTTAGCAAACCAAAACACTTTAAAAATTTGAAGTTTTCAGTCAGAATGATTTAGTTTAAAAGTAAAAGCCTGAAAATTTTTTATATATTAAAATAAATATATAAATATATATGTGTATAAAAACCTATTAAAAAATAAATTTTTATATATATATTATATTATAAATATTATAAATATATTTTATATATATTTAAAAATTTTTATATATATATCTTTTACTGCCAAGAAAAAGGGGTGGGCAAAGTTTTGAAAATTTTCACTTTCAAGCTCCATATCTCACCATCCACTACAGCTATCTCATGCATATATTTGACTTGCGACTCTTTAGCATATGCTTAGTTATACAGATTCATGTCATGCAACTGCATTGTTACTCCTTTTCTTCTTGTAATCTACAAAATACAACTTGTTCTCACATTCCCTAATAGCTCAATGTGTTATTAGATTGATTCCCAAGCAAAAGGTCACTTGTTCAAATTGAGGAGCAGAAGATTTCCCAAGAAAAGTGAAACCACATCATCCAGCACATTGATAGCGATCTCTTAGCCAAGAAACTTGCCAAACTGCATTATAGGAGTGACATGACAGCTGAACAAATATTAAATGAAGTCCGTCCATTCATTCCAAGCCAAGAGGTGGACGTCCAGGCAAAATATCAGAGTCAACAAGTTGGCTCATCACAAGGTCTATCAATTCTGATAGACAGCAGTGGAGGTGGCTCGTACACTTCATAACAGTAAGATCACAGATATCCAAGCAAGCATCATGTGACATGCATTACTCAAGTCTGGAAGGGTAGCCCAAAAAAGGTGAAGAAGCCTCGATTTCAATATTATCATAAGAAGCGTTGGCTCAAGTTTACAAAAAAGTACGAAAAGTGGAAGATTGGAAACAGGTGACTTGGAGCAATGAGACAAAAGTCAATAGACTGTATTCTGATGGGTGTAAATGGGTCTGGAAGAATCAAGGGAAAAGGGGACTAATGGTTTGAGAAATTGAAGGAACGGTCAAGTTCGGTGGAGGAAGCCTGATAATATGGGATTGTTTCACAGCCAAAGGCATTGGATACATGACCAGGATCGACGGTGGTCTCAATGCTGAGCTATATGTGAGCATCCTACAAGATGAGTTACGTTGTACACTCGTGTAATAAAAGGACGACATAGTGTTCCAGCAGGACAACGACCCGAAGTATACGTCAAGATTGGTGAAGAAATCATTTAGTGACAACAAATTAGAGTTGAAGGATTGGCCCCTATAGTCCCCAGACATAAACCCAATCTATCATGAGAGTTGAAGAAAAAGTACTATTCGTATTTAGATGAGTTGACCAGTATGCACCAACATTGGGAACGTGTAGAAGAGACCTGGGATCAGATTTTGGTGGAGACTTGCTTGAATCTGATCCAAAGCATGTTCAGAAGGATTCAAGCAGTGTTGAAAGTCAAAGGTGGATTTAACCAATACTAACAAAATAATAAAACTTGAACTTTACATTTTTAGGAGCAAACAGCTACACTAAGCATATGCCAAATTGTTGCAAATTAAAATGTATGTATAAGATAGCCAAGATTGTCTATAAAATGATGGCAGTCTCCCATTCAAAGCTGTAGTGGATAGTGAGATGAGGAGCCTGAGAGTCAAAAGTTCAAAACATTGTTACCCCTTTGCTCAGCACTGTGTGTGTGTGTGTGATATATATATAATATATATATATATATATATAATGATATATATACAACATGTATATATATTATATATATATATATATATATATAATATATATATATATATTTTTTTTTTTTTTAACGTTCTCTACATTTTGAAAACTAATCTTTGTACTGAGGCAACCCCTTTAAGTAAACAGGTCTCTCACTTTCTCCTGGACACTACAATATAAGGCTGGCAAAACAGCAAGGACTTTCCAAAGTCTCCCAGTCTCTCCTTGGAGAATATTATTTATACTTAGACTTAGTCTTTTCTGTGGCCAGGAGCAGTATGCGATGGCAACACTCATGGGTTCCCTGCCACACAAACTGTCATGCCTGCACCAGTTTAGTTTCTCGCAGCCCCTTTCATGTCAAAACTGAGCTCCGCCCTCGGCCTTCTAGTTCATTTTACAGAAAAAAACACTGAAAAAAAAATGGGACATTATTTACTCAAAAACACTATATAGGCCATACTTACAGCTCAATGGCTGGACTAAACTGAATTCAGTAGCAGGCAACACTGGCCCCTATGCTACTTGGGAAAGAAACAGGTGCAGCTAATTGCTTAGCATTAGCTCACACACACCCCATCACTAGTGGAACAATTAGATGAAAAAAAAAACTGTGCATTAACTTGATACCTATTCACACCAGCATGCATGGTGCACCACACGTATCTGTATCAATGGCAACATTCTGTATCGCCTTATCTATATGCAATTTTCAGTACTAGAAACCACCCACCTCATTTATAGAGGGCATGTGAGTGATTGTCTTATCGGTATTTTTGCATTTGTGCAATCTCCCCATGTATTATACTGTGGCTTTTCTGCATGCTGGTATGAATAGGTATCAAGCTGATGTGCAGTTTTTTTATCATCTAATTGTTTCCATTGTGGTGGGGTGTGTGAGCTACTGCTCAGCAATTAGCTGCACCTGTTTATCTTTCCCAAGAAGCATAGGGGACAGTGTTACCTGCTACTGGATTCAGTCTAGTCCAGCAAGTGAGCTGTAAGTATGGCCTATGTAGTGTGTTCTAGTTCTTTTCTCAGTGTCCAGTGCTGACCTGTCTGGGAATGCTCAGTACAATCAGAGACCATTATCATATAAAATATTTCTTTTACAGTTCTAAGGAAAAACACAATGGAACTTATGTAAGAAAACAGTCTAGAAGTAAGACTTTCTTTTTTGCCCATAGCAACCAATCAGAGCTCATCATTCATTTCATATAGTACTCTTGAAAACTAAAAGCTGAGCTCTAATTGGTTGCTATGGGCAACAAAGACTGTCTAGCAGTAAGACAGTCGGACACACTACTATAACTGAACCAACCGACATCACTCGTCTCTTAATTATAATCTATGCAAAAGGCATAAAACAAATTCGCCTGAGCCCAAATTTAACAAACATACATAAATCTTTATTAATACACTTCATATAAGCATATAAAAAATATTTAATAAATGATACCATGAGTAAAAAATATAGGAAAAATAGAGTATTGAACAACCAATGGAAGAAAATGCATTAGCTACACAATACCGGAGTACTGAGCATCCCCATAATGTGTCCACAAAGTGAAAAATCTAGTACATATATCACAAAGTAAGGGAATACATGAAAAATGAATTTGGCCTTCATATGCGTTTACTTTTCTCCTAATTATAATGCTGTCCAATTGCATCTAAGTGGATAATATTGTACATTTTTATTTGTTATTGTTTTACAGCTCGTGGGGTAATGATCTTTGCACTAATACCACTTCCAACTATACGGTCTGTCTTATCAAAACATGTACAAGGATCATCTTATGGTAAGTAGAAAACTGAAAAGGCTTCTAGAAAAAAAAAAAAAAAACATACAGGGGTCCCTCAAGTTAAAATATGAATTTGTTCCCAGACGACCATTGTAAGTTAAATCCATTGGAACTTGAGATCAAAAAATATTTGGAAAACTAGCAAATGGTAAAACCCTAGAATGTCATCCTAAAGTAAAGCAGAATAACGCTCTATCCACACGACCGAAACCGAAAGTAAACCATTCCCATTGACCTCAATAGAACATATGCATTGTAGTTTATATAAAGCATTTGTTTGGTGGTTGGTTTTTCACCGTAAAAAATCTGGGTCCATAGATCTGCCACTGTTCTTGATGTCAAATTAAAGTATTTGTCAAAGGTAGACAAAGACTGATATACGTCTCCTCACTTTCTTTTAATATCAATTGCAATTAAGTTAAATAACTACTAGCGATAACAAAAAAGTAGCGTTAGTGACTGCAACCAGTGGCGTAGCTACAGGGGTTCCAGTGGTCGCACGTGACGAGACCCCTCACCACACAGCTGCATCGCTGGCTCATATCCTCTGATCCCGGCTGTTTAGCCCTCTGGAGGCAGTGGCGCAATGTAATGATGTCATCACGCCTGTACTAAGCCCTAAACCTATCGTTAGGCTTAGAGCCTAGTAGACACGGGAAGTGCGAAGGACAGGGGTG
>JAODAL010025039.1:0-59422 GCA_025379985.1 Phyllomedusa bahiana
GAACAATGCGAAAAATTGTCGGGGCGGGGGACTGGGACATGGCGCTACCCGCGGCCCCAGATCCGGTGGGGACTGAAATGGAGGAGGAGGAGGAGGACATTGGAGCAGAAGCATTGTCTGGTGAAATGATTGGATTTTCTACCCAGGTGACAAGAGAGGAGGAGCAGGAGCAGCGGGAGGAGGTAGATGGAGATGAGGAAAGGGAACGAAGGCAGATGACCCGCAAGCACCGTGGCAGTATCAGTGGAGATGGAGGCAGGGAGCCCCTCAGAGTCACTTGTGCAGATGGCCCCGCAGCATGCTGATATGCCTGGCTAGTGACAGCCGAATAGTCAGCATCCGCAGAGGATAAACTTCTGGCTCTCCACCCTATTGGACCCTCGCTACCACGGTCCAAAATGGGAGCCTTTTTCCCAGCTATTGAGAGGGAGGAAAAACTCAAATACTATAGGGAAAATCCTCCGTAGTCAGTTGGCCACTGCCTATGTGCGGAAACGTCCCTCCTCTAACGGGTCTGACCGGGGGGTTTCTCAGCGCTCACGTACTACTGCCGCGGCTACTGGTGAAGGTGGGGGGTAGGAGCAGTACCAGCTCCATCACCAGCAACCGAAGTCTGGAGTCACTGATGAGCAGCTTCCTTCACCTGCCTAGTGAGGAGGGCAGTCGCCAGCAGCAGCAGAAGCAGGACCTGGAGCAGACCCTGAACCAACAGGTTGGGGCCTACTTGGACAGCACTCTGCCACCCGGGTTAGAAGATCCGCTGGACTACTGGGCAGGGCCAAACTGGATGTGTGGCCGCAACTTGCCGAGTTTGAAGTGGAGAAGGGGTCCTGCCCGGACAGTAGTGTGGAATCAGAGCGGGGGTTCAGTGCGGCGGGGGACATCGTTACCCCAAGGGAACCCGCTTGTCCATGGGAAATGTGGGACGACTGACCTTTGTAAAGATGAATCAGGTGGATCGGCCAGGATTTCCACACACCAATGCCTATAGGCGTCAGGCTACATCAGCCTGACGCCTCACCCAAACGTTAGAAATTAGTCCGTTTCAAACTACCTGCCTCAGCCACTATTCTGATGCCGCCACCCGCCTGATGCCCAACCCTCTGCTGACAGTTTCTCCTCTGCCACCAACCATTCTTTTTCTAGGGACTGGTATTGCCACTCACCTCCACACCTCTGCCACTTTATGACCTCATGCTGCTGCCTGCTGTTGCTGGTGCCGTGACATCCACACTGTGTCATTGTGCCACCCCTCTGACCTCGTGCGTTGCTTCTGCCGCCGTCACCTCCACTCTCTGTCTTGTGCCACTCGGCCTACCCATTTTTGCCACCTCCAGAATGTCATTGTGCCACTCTCCGACCCCATGCTGCTGCCACCATCACCTCCACTCTCTGTCATTGTGCCCCTCTGTGCCTACTCCTTTTTTTGCCACCTCCAAAATGTCATTGTGCCACTGTCTGACCTCATGCAGCTGCCACCGTCACCCTCCACTCTCTGTCATTTTGCCACTCTGTGGCCTACTCCTGTTTTTGCCACCTCCAGAATTCATGTGCCACTGTCTGACCTCATTCTGCGCTGCCGTGACCTCCACACTGTGTCATTGTGCCACTCTGTGGCCTACTTCGTTTTTGGGCCCCCTCCACACGGGTTTCATTGTGTCTTCTGACCTCATCTGCTGCCCCTCACCCCACTCTCTGTCATTGTGCCACCTGTGGCCTACTCCTTTTTTTCCACCTCCAAATGTCTTGTGCCACTGTCTACCTCATGCTGTTTCCACCGTCCCTCCACTCTCTGTCATTGTGCCCCCTTGTGGCCTACATGTTTTTGCCACCCCAGAATGTCTTTGTCCACTCTGCCCTCATGCTGTGTGTCGTACCCCCACACTGTGTCATTTGCCACCGTGGCCACCCCTGTTTTTGCCACCCAAAAATTCATTGTCCCCTGTCTGACCTCATGCTGCTGCCCCCCGTCCCCCTCCACTCTCTGTCATTGTGCCACTCTGGGCCTACCCCCATTTTTTTGCCCCCTCCGAATGTCACGTGCCACTGTATCCCTCATGCTGCTGCTGTGGCTGCTGCCGTAACCACACATGTGTCATTGTCCATCTGGGCCTACTCCTTTTTTTTGCCCCTCCAAAAATGTCATTGGCCACGTCTAAAACCTCATGCTGCGTGGCTCCCCCGTCCCCCTCCACCTCTGTCACTGATGTTGCCCCTGGCCCTCAGCTTTTTTTTTCCCTTTTTTATCAGGCACATCCCCCTCTTTTTTTGGTCATTTTGCCCTCTTAATGCCCGGGAAATTTTTATAGTGAAGAAATTCAAGAGCGGGCGTCATTTTTCTGTCCTTATAAAACAAATTGTTTTAAGCCCAAACCAAGCTCCCTCTGCATTTTTAAGCATGGCAAACTTCTACAGCCCCCGGGGCCTCTGTGCGCCTGAAAATAGCTGTTTTAACTGTTTCGTCCCAAGAATTGGGCCAATTTTTTTTTGGGGGGAAAATTCGGCGAAGTGACCAAAACCGAATTTTTGAAAATTCGCCCATCTATATGGGTCCTGTGGGGGGGGGGGCCCCCATCCTCCCTAGGGTGGCAGCTCTCCAAGATTTTAAGAGAATCAGTACACTAATTACCTGACTTTTGATTTTTAAAATACTGGGGGACTTGGGCACTTCCTGCCTGTGCTCTGGGTCAGTTTTTTATGTCTCTACATTGCTCCTAACCTATGATTTGCTGCCTGGGTACCTGCGTTCACTGGCGTCCTGGTTCCTGCGCTACCTGTATTGCTGTTACCTGCCGCTTTGCCAGCCTGTTACCTGCCTGGGACTTTGCTACCTGTCATCAGTTGCTACCTGCCTGTCACCTCTGCCTATTCCACAGTCCTACATCTGACACTTCGGCTGTCACCGTGACTAGCCATGTCAGGGGTATCGACCTGAGGGTACCCACAGTTAAGTTGTCATGATTGTGCCTGAAACACCCCCGGCTTTTGGCTCCGGTCGTCGGCCACAGCCGGTACGACGTAAACCATGGTTTTTACCTAAACTGTGTTTCTTATCACTAGTGTGAACTGGGGTTTTTTTCTGTGCTGGGTGCGATTGATTTCCGGCCAACGCCCGTGGCCAGGAATCTTCCAGCACACTTTGGTTAACTTTGTTCCTTTTTGATGACGCTTTTTTCTCCTATCTGGGCTTTTTTTCCTTCTGCCAAATTTCCTCAGTTATACCTTTTTTCTTTTTCCCATATAAGGTCCCCTGCTTTCCCTTCTGCTTTGCCTGCTATTTTTTCTCATTTCCCTAATTCGCCTTCTTTCTTGTTTCCATCGTATTAACTCTGGCCTTTGCTTTGATTCCGGTTACTCTCTGCCTCACGATTCTGTACTTTGCTACTCGTGTGTTACCGACCCTGGCCTGCCTGACTACGTTTACATGTTCTGTGATCGTTGTCTCTGTGTTTTCATGTCTCAGGCAGTTTCAGTCACCTGGTTGGGGCCGACCTGTTAAGGAGTTGGGTTCCCCAAAAGGCAGGGACAGAGGCTGGGACCAGTGTCAGGGCCTCACTTGTCTGTGTCTTTGTGTGCATCCCTGACAGTCCCTGATATAAGTCCATCCAGCCTTGCAGTGGGCCTCCACTCCCTGGTGTAGTCTGCATTTACGCGGTGACCCAGAGGATTCACATATACCCGGCTTCCACCGTTACACCCAAATCCTGGCCACCCAAGGCAGAAGAAACATTTTCCTGTGAATCTGCTTTGTATTACAGTTTGGCCCAAAATATTGGGCCCCTGCAATTCTGTAATAATACTAGTTGTTCCCGAAAATTATTGCAATCACAAATTTTTTGGTATTTTTATCTTCATTTAATTTGTTTCAATGGAAAACCCCAAAAAGAATTTCATAAAAACCAAAAATTTGGGTATAATTCCCCCTACAAAAAAAAGGGGGGGGACAGAAGTATTTGGCACTGTTTGAAAAATCATGTATGCTTCTCTAAATTTTTGGGAATTAACAGCACCTGTAATTACCTGTGACATAACAGGTTTGGCAATAACTAAATCACACTTGCAGCCGTTGACTGGGTTAAAGTTGACTCAACCTTCTGTCCCGTCCTTGTGGTCCACATTGACAGAAAAAAGAAAGAAACCAAAGACGCGAACATGAAATCCAAATTGTGAGAAGAAATGAGCAATCTCAAGGCTACAAGTCCACCCAAAAACCCAAAAATTTTCCGTGTCTACCGACCAGTTTTATCAAAATTTTTAAAGCCCATGGCACTGGGGCTAACCCCCTAAATTGGAGGGAAAAAAAAAAAATTACAAGATTTCTACGAAAGTTTGTGGGGAGGGGGATAAGAACCTCGACTACACCAACCCCATTTCAAGCCCTGCGCCCGGGGGAACAACAGTGTCAACCCTACTACCCCGGGCTTTGAATGAAAAGGACTGTAGGGAGGATACCCAGAAGCCCCCACTTCTTACCCCGAACATAAAAAACCGGGCTGGATTTTGCCCAAACTTACCTGAGAAACCAAAAAAACGTTTTGGAAAAAAGTTCTCTGTCATATGAGAAAAAAGTAGAGCTTTTTTGGGAAAAGGCATAAACAAGATTTTACGGGGAAAAAAAAAGGGGCTTCAAAGAAAAAACACGTCCCACACAAACATGGGGAGGTTTCCTGATGTTTGCTCGCGCCTCTGGCACGACGCTTTACCGCTGCATGGCATTATGAAGTCTTTTCTACCAACAAATTTTTGCAGCATAATGTAGGGCCCAGTGTGAAAAGCTGGGTCCCCTCAAGGTCATGGGTCTCCAGCAGGACAATGACCCAAAACACACTTCAAAAAGCACTAGAAAATGGTTTGAGAGAAAGCACTGGAGACTTCTAAAGTGGCCAGCAATGAGTCCAGACCTGATTCCCATAGAACACCTGTGGAGATATGGCAGTTTGGAGAAGGCACCCTTCAAATCTCGAGGACCTGGAGCAGTTTGCCAAAGAAGAATGGTCTAAAATTCCAGCAGAGCATTGTAAGAAACTCATTGATGGTTACCGAAGCATTTGTTCGCAGTTATTTTGGCTAAAGGTTGTGCACCAAGTATTAAAGGCTGAGGGTGCCAATACTTTTGCCCGGGCCCATTTTTGAAGTTTTGGGTGAAATGATCAATGATTTGATTTTTGTCTCATTCTGTTTTGTGTTTTTCATTGCAACCCAAAATAAATAAATATATTAAAAACCAAAGAATTTGTGATTGCAATCATTTTCGGGAAGAAACTGAGAAATTATCTAACAGAATTGCAGGGGTGCCAATACTTTTGGCCAACACTGTATCTTGTCTAGGCCTAACCCTGAGCAATCCTTCTTCCTTAAAGTGGATGTCTCATCTTGGGGATAGGTGTGGTCCTCAAACGAATAACCCCCCAAAGCAAAACTATCACACCCATTTTTTCATTCAAGACTTTTTCCATTGCTGAAAGAAATGACACTAAAAAAAATTTGAGAATTGCTGTCATTAAGATGACTTTGAAATAATGGCACCATTTATTAGACGGGGCTTGTCAATTGGTCAATATATTTACTGACCATAAAAACCTGCTTTTTCTTCAGACGGCACAGCGCTTAAATTCTTGGCAAGCCAGGTGGTCTCTCTTCTTCTCCGATTTGATTTCTTAATACAATTCAGAGAAGCGCACAAAGATATCAAGGCTGTTGCTCTCTCCTATGCCTCTGATGTACTTGCCTAGGCTGCATACCACAGCATATCGTCCTCCTGGACGTCTTATTTCTGCAGTGCCCATTGATCTCCAACGTGTCCCCACGGGGAAAACATTCCTCTGCTCTGGGGACATTTCTGTTAACCAGGCATCCTGGAATTCGGAAATCCTGCTTGCTCATATCTAGTCATTACTGGTGGTCTAATCAGGGTCAAGATGTCAAGGATTATGTCACTTCTTTATATATAAAGCCACATATATCCAAGTTTCCCCCAAAACGTAGGCACCATTAACAGGCCTCCATACCTGTATATATCAAGTCCAACAATATAGCAAGGGGCTCATTTCTTAAAACTTTCTCATGCTTGAGAAAGGGGAGGAGTCTCCCCGAAACGTTGCTGTGTGCACAGACACGGACTGCCCGGTCTCCGGGCATCTCCAAAGGAAGCTCCTGCTTTGGCTGAAAAGTGGACTTTCAAGTTCCTTTGACTGAACGGTGATTCACCGCAGCGATTCCTAAGTACCCCCTTTTTTGTATTTATATGTTGAATACAGGCTAATTGATGCTTTTAAAGAAGTATATGAATAAAATGTATGTGAAGTTTTAAGGATTATTATGTGCCATGTGTGCCCGCAACAAGACTCCTCATCTCAAACCTGCTTTCATTTTGCAACCCTTGCCCATTCCTGAGTGTCTTTGGACCCATATAGCCATGGACTTCATTACTGACCTTCCTCTCTCCTTACATAATACTATCATTTGAGTGGTTATGAAGCTGTCCGACTCTGCCTGGTCTCCCCTCAGTTTGCTAGCCACTTCCCCTGCATATTGTCTCAGACTGGGGGGGTCTAATTCATATAAAAATTCTGGTGTGCACTCTGTTCTCATCTTCAAGTCAAGTTAGACTTCTCTTTGGCCTTTCACCCCCAAACTAACAGGCAAGTGGGAAGAATGAACCAAGTCCTGGCAGATTATTTACGCCATTTTGTCTCAGCACATTCAGATGACTGAACAAACTTGCTACCCTGGGCGGAATTCTCATACAACCATTGAGAGTCTAATTCGGCTGGAGCCTCACCCTTTTACATAGTTTATGGCCGATACCCTCATCCCCCCACTGCCTCTGTCAGCCTCTTTGGATGTCCCTGCCATGCATGCCCAAGTCCGAGACCTCATGGCCATTTGGCAAAAGACCCGACAGTTCTTACTTCAAGCATCCTCACACATGTCACAGGCAGACAAGAAGGGAAGACTACCTCCGACCTTCTCCCCTGGGGATAAAGTATGGTTGCCTGCTAAATATGTATGTCTGAAGATCCACAGCTACAAGCTGGGTCAGTGATTTATGGGTCCGTTTAAGGTTCTACAGGGCATCAACCCGGTGGCCTACAAACTTCACCTGCCTCCTACTATGCACATCCTGAAATTCCTTGCCTTGCTCCTCAAGTCATTGGTCCTCAACCGCTTCTCACAAGAAGACGTGTCTTCAACTCCTGAATCCGACTCTACTGACATCTTTGAGGTAAAGCAGATTCCGGCCCGGAAAACTATTAGGGGGAAGCGGTACTAACTCATCGACTGGAAGGGGTTCGGGCCAGAAGAGAGTTCCTGGGAACCGATGTCCAATATTCTTGACTGTGACCTTCTTCTGAATTTTTTTAAGGCAAAAAAAAGGGGAAGGTCCAAGGGGGGTACTGTTATGGGTGGTCCCCACATGTCGGGCACACTCTTATCCCCACGGCAGTGTTTTTTGACGGGTACGAGTGGCTCCACATCCTGCATGGTGGGTGCACTCTTGTTTCTGCTTTCTACTCACCTCCGTGCGTTCCTGCTTCCCTGCATGTCTCTGCCTGCTGGAAGAAGAATAACTGCTCCCTAAGGCGTGCATGCACCTACTCCATGAAATTTAAAGGGCAGCATGTCGGTAATTGGCTAATTACCGAGTGCTGACATTATATCCTCTGGCCACTTCCTGAACTCCCTGCCAGATCTATTGAGCCCTGAGCTTTATTTTTTTGACGCTTGCCTCCATGCACTGACCACATTTGCCTGCTGCCTGCCTTGATCTTTCTGCCTGTCCCTGACTACAAGTTTGCCTGCCAATTCTGTACCACACTGCACTCTGGTTGCCACCGCAAGCAAGTTGCGTCAGGGGTAGCGACCTGGGTGTCTCCGGCCGCACGAATCTAACCTGCCTTGCAGCAGGCTCTAGTGAAGTTCTTAGACTCTGCTCCCTGATGTGGCTTACACCACCGCTTGTGGTGGTCCAGATGATCCACATCCTAGCTGCCCTTACAACGTTGCTGTGCTGATTTTGCTTTGTTTAGGAGAAAGAGATGATTTTATCTCCTAATTGTTTACACAAGTCTTCCTAGGTTACCGACCATCTCACTCTGCTCTCATTGCTTCAGCACTGCTGCCTAACCATGGTGACAGCACTTCCTTCTAAATGTAATCTATAGCAGAGGAGCTTGTTTATCTATGTTAGGCTTCGTCTACACGGCAAAATTAGAATGGGGTTGGTTTCTGTTATACAATCTGACCAGTATTTTACTATTGGTTTTTGGATTTGAAACTTGTCTCTTGTCACATTTTTTGCGGTCAGTTTTTGGCCAGCCCACATTGAACAGTAATATAATCTGCCATTTTCCATCAGATTATAGATGTGAGGAACCGGTAAGGGGCACACGAGTAGACAGCGACTGAGTGAGGCCCTGACGCTGTTTCCAACCCACTGTCCCTGCCTTTTGGGGGTACCCGACTCCTTAACAGGTTGGCCCCAACCAAAGACTGCAATATACACTAAGTAGGTGAATACACAAGACACAGACAAAACAAACACTAAATACAATAACAGAAGGTCAAACTAGCCAGGTCAGCAACAGTCAGGAGAAGAAGTACAGAATCACTAAAGCAGAAGAAAGTCAATAAGAATAGCCAAGGTCAGGTAATAGGTATAGCAAGAAAGAGTAACAGGCTAGCTTACAGACACAAAAGGTAACCAGTATAGCAGGCAAGAAAGAAGAAATGGCACAGGAACCCTTTTATAACAGACCAGAGAAAAAAGAACAGAGGTGATAGGTGGAACCAACAAAAGACCGGGTTGGAATACAAGGCTGTCAATCAAAAAGACTTGCAAGGAAATTCAGTGTAGACTGCAGCTCGAATTTTCTATTGCGGTCTATGGAGTTTTTTAAGGTCCATTTTTTTGGTGGATTCTAAATGCTGAATCTGCATAAAATCCGACCAAAAAACCAGTGCCGTGTAGACATAGTCTAACAGCCACTGCTATAGAACCACCCACATGCTGACCGGCAGTGTGAGTATGAAGCTGTATTTTTGTCATGTGTTTATTTTGGTGGTATAATTTGGCTAATACAATTTAATATTTTTAGTAAAAATTTAACTTTAAAATAAATTATTTTTAAAATCAAGGGCTTAGAAGTACAAATAAATAAATGATGCTATTTTTTAAAACTGTTCACTCCATGGTTTAATTAGCTGGTATGAAAAATTTAAATTTGAAATGGTCTTATAAATGTGTAATTTTAAGGACCTAATTTTTCCTCCTTGGCACATAAAAATAAAAAAAGACATACCGAAATATATTGTATATATGTTCTCCTGTGTTCAGAAATTCCCTCATTATGACACTAATCTGCAGCCTCAGGGCTTCAGAAGATGGAGTACCTGAAGTCCTGGAGAAAAGGAGCATGTGGTGGTACAAGGGTACAATTTTAGCTTCAAATATTTTAAGGTCACATTTAATGCCTGCAGAGGATTTCACTGGCAGAACAATATAACACCTTCAGAAGTGACCCCAATCTGGAAGTATTTTTAATTCCAACCCCCCCCCCCCCCACCTCCACACACACACACACACACACACACACCTACCTCTATTTTTGCAGAACTTATGTTTACTTAAAGGGGTTGTCTCACTACATTGATTCATCCTGTTTCTTGGTTTCATTTTGAATTCAGGGGCGTGTTTACTGGTTTATACTTGGCTGCAGTAGAAGTTAGGTCTGTAGCTATAGCAACCAGTGCTGACAGCCTATCATGAGAGATTTAACAGGTCTGTAGCTATAGCGACCTGAGGAGCTAATGCACCCCATACAAGAGGAGATATCTAGGAATAGGTAGGGCAGTGTTAATGGACACATATTGCAAAGTGACTTTTTTTTTTTTGCAAGATTTACATAAAAAGCAATGCTTGGAGAGAGACAACTCCTTTAATGTCAGTATAAAAAAATAAAATGTGACTTTCTCATACAAATGTGTGATAATTAGAGCATATTTTTCCTACAAAGTGAAGGAAAATAAATAATTGCCCTGCAACATCAACTGTCCTGTTTTCAAAAGTACTCCTACTGTAGTCCTAATCCAAAGCCCTGACACATGGTGGGGACCAAGAAAAAAAGAGCACCTGGTGATTTTCAGGGCACAATTTTAGCTTTAAATATTTTCAGGCCCCATTCAATGTCTGCAGAGGATTTATGCTTGCAGAATGATGTAATACTCTTAAAATTAGCCCATTCTGAATACTGCACCACTTACAAAATTATCAGGGTGTCATGAGTATTTTGAGCCCTCCTTGCTTTTGCAGAAATGAATGCAAACGTGGTATAAAATTAAATGTGACTTTGTTCGCAAATGTATGTTGTATAGGGCATATTTTTCTATAAGGTAACAGAAACTAAACACTTGTACTCCAAAACTGTGCTGTTTTTCCTGTCTTCAGAACTATCTCCACAGTCTAGACACATGAGGTGACATGTATGAACTTTGGTGCTCACACTTCAATTTTATTGCGCGGATTCGTAGTGTAGAATGAATGAACCTGTTCTTCTACAGTTCATACATTTGGTGCATTGTAGTGCCAATGCCACAAGATTGGCTCAGGCAGATCACCTCTAACTTGGTCTGACTGTTCTAACTGTTATGCGCTTAGGTTTGACGTCAAAGATTCATAAATGTGTAAACTCATAAGGCTGTGGTGCAACACAGGCCCCCAGAACACCCCAAAATACTCGGTGCATTACAAAGTGGCATGGTCACCACAAAATGCAACTTATTTTGGAGTGCGCCTGCTCATACTTCTAGAGAAAAGGGCTGCAACAGTTTTTGGGTTGAAAGCACACCAGAATACTGGCATAGCCCCATTCATACATGTCGCCCATGGTGGGGCAAAAGGGAAAATGAACACTAAGGGTGACATGTATGAACTTTGGCTGATAGGCCAGTTCTAAATCACTTTAAAGCAGTGTGGAATGTGCCAGAATGTATGAACCTGTTCTTCTGCAGTTCATACATACAGGTGCATTGTAGTGCCAATACGACAAGTCTAATAGTCCCCAAAAAATTGGGAATCTAGCAAGAGAACAAAGAGTGACTTTTAATGACTATATTTACTATTTTGCCATAGGCAAACTTAAACTCTAATAGTTCTCAATCTATAAAGCACTAAAACTTAACTTTTATTATGTATAACACTTAACCTCGATACACACTATTTAAAAACCTGATTTCTAACCTCTCAATTTATCCTTTTCTAATTGTGAAGGAATAACTCCTTTTCTATTATCAAGTCTGGTGGAATGCCACCTATTAACAGGGGAACCTTATATATACAGTGATTTACTAACTCCAATAAGGGATCCAAAACATCCTACTTGGGCAGTCATCCCTAATCCGATGGACATAAAACATATAAGGTTTCCTTGTGAGACCCTCTGCAGCGGGTGACACTATAGAAAGAGGTGAGAAATCACCAACTACTGGGGAGATCAGTCATGACATTTTTATTTGTGATTTCTCACCTCTTTCTATAGTGTCTGGTGTTCCACCAGACCTGATAATAGAAAGGGAGTTATTCCTACAGAATTAGAAAGTGATAAATTGAGAGGTTAGAAATCAGGTTTTTAAATAGTGTGTATCAAGTTTAAGTGTTATACATAATAAAAGTTAAGTTTTAGTGTCTTATAGATTGAGAACTGATAGAGTTTGTTTGCCTATGGCAAAATAGTAAATATAATACGACAAGTCCAGCTCATGCAGACAGCTCATACAGACCACCTTTAACTTGGTTTGGCTGTTCTAACTGTTAGGCACCTAGGTTTGGCATCAAAGATTCATAAATGTGTCTAATTCTACGAATGTGGTGTGACACGCCCCCAAATCTCTGGCGCATTAAAAGGTATTGCACAGGCGCTTATCGCGCCAAAGTTTAGATTGCGACTGTTCATACATCTATAGAACAAGCTTTTTGATGCCAGAAAACTGGCACAGCCCAGTTCATACATGTCGCCCTAAGTGGGCACAATTATAGCTCATTTATACCCCCCATTCCAATCCTTATTGGATTTGCACTGGCAGAACAACATAGCACCCGCAGAAGTGACCCTATTCTGAATACTACACTCCTTGAGTTATTCATCTTGGGATGTAGTGAGCATTTTGAGCCCTCCATGTTTTTAATGCAAAGCCAGTATGAAAAATGTAAATGTTTAATTTTTTTCACAACTGTGTAAATTATGAGGCACACTTCTCCAACAAAGTAATGGAAACTAAACAATTGCACTCCACCATCAGCTGTTCTGTTTTTCCTGTTTTCAGAAGTATTCCCAATGTGACGCTAATCTACAGCCTGGTCACATGGTGGGGCCTAGAAGAAAAAAAGAAGCACATTGTGGTTTTAGAACCATAATTTTAGCTCATTTATGGGTCTCATTCCAATTCTTATAGGATTTGCACTAGCAGAATAATGTAACACACCCAGAAGTGACCCCATTCTGAATAATACATTCCCTGAGGTATACACTTGGGGTGTAGGGAGTATTTTGAGGCCTCCATGTTCTTGTAGAAATGCACAGTCATTTTTACATATTTGTCATTTTAAAGGCATATTTTTTGTACAGAGTTCCTGAGATGTGTTCCCATTTGTAGGGGGAAATATTTACACTACTCACAAAAAGTTATGGATATTTTGTTTTTGGTTGAAATTTCAAGATGAACATAAAATTTCTTGAAATTTTGAATGAAATGAGACCATCTGTTAACTTTAGAATTCACATGTCCAACTGTTGAATGTTTGAGTACTTATTTCACAACTTCCTGATCTCTAAAAAAGAGCTTAATGGCAAAATTCACAACAGGTATTTGATCCCTGAATCTCCAAATAAATTTAGGGAATCAATTTGAATTGGGATTTAACCAGTCCCCCTCATCATGCTGTTCACATTTCGACATCATGAGACCAAGACAACACCTTACAATTGATCAACAGTACCTCACCACTGCGAAGCTTCAAGCAGGATGCTGTCACATGGAAGTGGCCACTGGGCTTAGAGTGTCACAGAGTGTCATCAGCAGGTTGCAATAGAGATACCAAACATGGCATTGCTGCCAGATTCCTATTAGCAGTTCTCTGTATCTCCCCATGCCTGGGTCTGGGAAATGAGGGACACTCAGGTGGGCATGCGTGACGTGTAACAATTCCATAATTCCCTATGAATCCATGGCTCCCAATTGTCTGACTCAAGCCTGTTATCAACTGTTCAATGCTGACTGTTGATATTGGTGGTCCCAAGGAGTCTGCTAGACATGTGAAATAAACATGTAAAGGCCCTTTAAAGCAGGACCCCGCTTTAGGACTTATTTCATATGCACAGGAGTGCTGACATGCTTCACACCTTAATTAAGAGCGTTTTAAGTGAGATCCTCTGATCCCATAGGACCCAGTGATTAACCTGGAGCAAACTATATATTTTACATTTATCACACACCTAGTAAGTTATTTGATAAATTGCAAAAGAATAAAGTAGTAACTAATCACTACATGGATTCATAAAAACGGGTTGTGCATAACCAAATTGTTCTTTTTCTATGAAGAGATATGTGCTCAATGTCTGACATGCGGCTAATGAAATACAAAAGCATTTGAAACAATACCAAACAAGAGCCCTCTACTGAAGCTACAGATGCAGAGATTTAAAGACAAGGTATGAATGTGGGTAGAAAATGAGTTAATGGATACAAGAGTTATTGTTAATTATATAAAATCAAAATGGGCTTATTGCCTACATAGTTTTTTTCAGATCACTTGGCGTTCGTATAACCCACCTGTGCAAAGTGAACGTACCAGTCCAGCACACATTGTGGGAGAAAATACAGGTGCTCAATGTAATACAAAATGTAACAGAAATCTGTAATCAAGATTGGGCACAAGCACTGATATTTTTTCTTTTGATATATGATATAAAAGCCCAAAACTACAGCTAAACAAGCTCTAATTCTGTAAAACACAATCAACTAGTCAGTGTAATCAAAATGATTATGTAAAATGGAGCTGGCAATAGGAAGAGTAGGACGCTTGGTCTGACCCATGGAAGCTTTGGTTGTTGGTGGTAATATAGCCATTTTCTGGTCTTTGCCAGCCCTGTTGTCAGACTTGTATGCGTACCAATATAGGGCTTTGCATTTATCTTCAGATAAAGTTGTCAGGTTTATGTCAAAATGGATGCTATACACTTTACTTTCAGCTCGGCTTCAGCTGAGAATAGCGAATATTCTTCTTACCAGAATACTGTGCGGTGTAGACATGGCCATTCCCTGGGTGGGAAAGGCTATGTCTACACAGCACACTATTCTTGTTGGATGTTTGGTGGATTCAGTATTCAGAATCTGCCGAAAATCCAACGGTACACAGTGCTATATAGACCACAATTAAAAATGTGTGCTGTAGTCTACACAGCACAGATTTTTTTATGGTCAGTTTTAATATCAGCCACATTCCAGCAGATTTTAAAACATGCTGTATCTTCTGCCGGATTGCCATGGGATTCCCATACATTCAATGTATGGGGCCAACTGCAAATCCGAAACCGACCGTGCTTTTTAGCACAAATCTGTGCCAAAACCCGTGGTCCAGCATCCGAATTTTGGACATTAACATTGCTGTATAGACATAGCCAAACACTGAATCACATTACCTGTGTGACATTTTATTTTGTATAACCATTTGCAGAACGCTGTGTATTTCAAAGTGTAGTTTTACCAAGGTAGAATTTTTCCAACCTAAACATGTTGCTAATTGAGGGACGTTTTCACCACACACATTAATGATATGTCGATAATGTGATACCTTCAATACGCGATAGGTGAGGGTCCCAACTTCATCCCAGAACTTCTCCGTTTTAAACAGAGAGGTGGTAAGAACTTGCCATTCAGTTGTACTCCTAAATGGGTTATTCTAGACATGGATTAACCCCAATGAAAAAGTGCTGCTGTAAGCAAAACTTTGGTCAAATCTATTATGACAATTTGAAAATCTGCAAAGGAAATCCAAAGATATTTCTGTCATAGATTCCGCAACAGATTTTTCCAATGGAACAATTCATCATCTGAATATACCCTTACTGCTCATATGACAATTATTTTCCCTTTAGTGTTCTTCTCTTCAGTGCCCTGTCTCCCCGAATGACATTGTTTGCCTCTGTTACAAAAGGGTATTAACAGCTAGTTTTGACCTTCCTGACAGAGCCCCATTTTTTTACTTCTGAAATGTGACACTTTATATGAGAATAACTTTTTGACATTTACCTATCCATATGATTCAGAGATTGTTTTCTCGTGACACATTGTGCTTTAAATTAGTAAGAAATTTTGGTCCATACAATCCTTGTTTATTTGTGAAAAATATCAAAATATCGTGAAAATTCTGTAAAATTTGCCATTTTCAATCCTCAAAAATGTCTGCGTTTATATTTTTACGACATTAGGGGGCTTAGAAATTTAGTAGAAATGTTTTATATTTTCAAGAAAATTTGAAACATAGATTTTTTTTAGGGACCAGTCCAGTTCTGACATGGCTATGAGGGACCTGTATGTCAGAAACCCCATAAATGACTTCGTCTAAGAAACTGCACCCCTTAAAGTATTTAAAAAAGCATTTAGGATGTTTGTTAATTTCAAAATTTCACTTTTTTTTGCAGATTTTCAATTTTATCCGTTATTCACTGGAACACAGTAGATGTGACAAGGAAAATGCAACCCAACATAGATTCCCCCAATTGTGTAATTTTTAAAGATATCCCATATGTGGCCCTGGTGCGCTATTTGTCTCAACCACAAGCCTCAAAATAGTAGGAGCACCTACCGGACAGTGGGATTTTATTGTCAATGTGATTTTATTTAGGTGCCATTCCAGGTTTGCGGACAACCTAAGATGCTAAAACTTAATAAACCCAGCATAATAAACTCCATATTGACAACTACACCCCTTAAAGGGGTTTTATCGTTACAAAGATCATGTCTCAGATTATGGGGACAGTAAAAATAAGCACTTTTGTAATTGGGTTGCATTACCTCAGTCACTTGGTTCAGCAGAAATGAACTTTTCTGTAAATTTGTGTTCTATTTCTGCTGTTGCTGATCGGACACGCCCCTGGACAATTCCCGCCCCCCTATACACGCCCCCTGCACTGTGATTGGCTGGCTGACATTTCATTCAGCCTGTTGGGATACGCCCTTAGACAGGAAATGCCCCGGCCACGCCCCCTGCGCTATTATTGGCTGCCTGCACACTTAGTGTTTACTCCCCTCTGAGCTGTGAAAATCGATAGTGAAACCAAGGTCTGCTGGCTCTATACACATCTCCCAGCTCTAGGGTGAAGAATCTGAGCAATTACTGGCTGTTTAAAGGGCTTTTGCCAAGTGGTTGATTCACCTCCTCACAGGTCCAGTCCTTAAGCTGCTACTTTGAAAAGAGGGCGTTCTGTTCCTCAGATCTAATGCAAGCTCCGCCTCCTTATGACATCATCTATAGTGTATAACATAAGGATTCAACACCGTATTTGTACAAGTTGTATTTTTAGTGTAGTGCTTAGCTGATCTGCTCTGCAAGAGAGAGGTTAGGAGTTCAAGCCCCATCAGTAGTTTTTTTTATTTTCCTTTATAAATTGTACACATATGTAAAGATATGAAAATATATGTGTAGACATCTATAATTTTATTTATACACACACAAAGCTCCCCTATATAGTGTCCCATCCTCACAGTCACACCAAGCACTTCCAACATATGTGATACAATGCATATGCTCTGGGGGATGAGACATGATATAGGGGAGCTTTGTATGTGTATATATATCATTATAGAGATTGACATATATATTTTAGGTCTCTCTACATATGTGTAGAATTTAGGAGGGGGGGGGAATACTCTGTGAGGGACTAGAACTCCAAACCCCTTCATTGTTAGAGCAAAGCTCTACCGCTGCACTACCAGCCCAAGTTAGTTATAGGTTGAGCAGCTCTCAAAGCTGATTGCTTCCCCTCCCCATTGTTTTCACTCACATGTCACTGACAGCAAGCAGAGATCTTTACTTGAAGCTGACATTTGTCCTTGTAGTTGAGTAAATATCTCTGCCTGTTGTCAGTACAATTTGGGTGAGCACCACTAGAACAGAAGTAAAAACTGCTGGCTTTCAGTGTAATTTGTGTGTAAACTAAGGGATATAACAGGTGCTTGCTGGAGCTTGTGGAGCCTGAGGCTGCAAACATAAGCATGCAGGAGGCTACAGAGCTATTATATCCAGACAACCTTCTGCATCCCCTGCTTCATACAAAATGATGATGTCACAGTTCTTCAGTGAGGGGAGACACGCCTGCTGACAGGAGAGACAAGCCCCTGGATTTCAAACGCAATCTGAGAGAATTAGCTGACGAGCACGATCAGTTCAAATGATAAAACTCCTTTAAGGAATATATCCAGGGGTAAAGTGAGTATATCAACCCCACATGTGTTTAATAAATTTTTTTAGTGTAAGGCTGTGAGAATGAAAAAAAATTTTTTTTTGTCCGACAATCTGCAATTTTAGCTGAAAATGGTTAATTTTTACAAGGAATCTTGGATAAAAAGCATCCCCAAAATTTTGTTACTCAAGTTTGGTAATACCTGATAGATGGGTGTAAACTGCTGTTTGGGCACATGGCAGGGCATACAAAGGAGGGAGCACTATTTGGCTTTTGGAACTCAGATTTTGGTGGGTGTCATGTTGTATTTGCAAAGCCCCCAAAGTACCAGAACATGTGAAACCTTCAAGAAGTCGTCCCCTTTTGGATTAAACACCCCTCATGGATCTCATCTAGAGGTGTATTGTGCATTTGAGTGTACAGGTGTTCTCTATTTTATTACTTTTACACAATGGGAATGCGTTTATAAAAACTTCGGTTTTATGTCTTCATAGTCTGCTAGCCATAACATGTACGGAAATGGTTATGGGCTTGTTTTTTGTCCAATTAGTTGTTTTTTTATTGGTGCCATTATGGGGCGCGCTCGTTCCTGTAAATTTAAAGGGCCAGCGCACTGGTAATTGGAAAATTGCCGGTCGCAGACTCTATATATTGGTTTTGTCCACGTCAATTCCCTGCTGGACCTTTGTTACCTCCGAGCCATAGAGAAAGCGTTCCTGTGTATTCTTGTCTTGCCGCTTGAGGTGTTCCAGTGGATCCATTACTCCAGCCGTTAGAACACGTTTTTGCATCACCACACTCTGAGAGCCATAACTTTTTTATTTCTATGTGTACTGAGCTTTGTATGGGCTTGTTGTTTGCGGGATGAGCTGCCGTTTTTATTGGTATCATTTTGGCATTTATTTGAGCTTTTAATCGCTTTTAAATCCTCTTTTTGAAGGCAGGGTGAAAGAAATGCAGCAATCCTACTAGTGTTTTTTATTTTTATTTCTAACAGGGCTCTCCGTGCTGTACAGGGTCCATGCGATTATGGCAATACCCAGTTTATGTAGCTTTTTTGAAGCGCTTTAAAAAAAAGAAGTGTTTTTATTGTGTAAAGCAATATTTATGTGTCCAGAATGTGTGAAGTTTTCTCCAGTTTGCCAGGAAAAAAACTCCTGTAAATGGACTGTAATGACTGCGCTGGATGTCTTTTTAGTTGAAGATTTATTATGAATAGCAACGAAATACGCGTGTGTAGACCTCACTTCCTCAGTTACATACTTAGTTCTGACCCCGTGCATCAGTTATACAGAGCAAAACAGATAGACTGCTATGGACTACCTCGACTCTTTGGTTTCAAATTACTTGGATGCTCAAAAAAGTGTTGTTTCTTTTTTCACACAACACTACAAGGTTAGTACATATAATAAGTACTAGTTAGTTTTACCCAAAAGTCGCAATACTAAGCTAGAGAGCACTGTCTCTTTTTTGTCTTTTCTCTTCGATATCTATGCTGTCTTCTGATAGCCATAATTTTTTTATTTTTCCATATACATAGCTGTGCAAGGGCTTTTTTTGCGAGATGAACTAATGTTTTAATTGGTAAAACTTTGGTGTTTATATGAGTTTTTGATTGCTTTTTATTCCATTTTATGTGCTGCGGAATGAACAAAAATCGCAATTCTGTGATTGTTTTATTTGACAGCGTTTACCGTGCAGATTAATTAACATGACAGATTTATAGGGTAGGTCGTTATGCATCTAGCGATACCAAATATGAGTACTTTATTTATTTTTTATCTTCTTTAGGGCGATTGGTGTTTGTAAAGGGGAAAAGGGCGGTGTACGTGTTTTTATTTTATTTTTTGTGTTTTAGGGTTTTTTTTACTTTTTGTTTACTTTTTCACATTTATTTTTCTTTTCCCATTAGGGGACTTTTATCAGTGATCTTCAGATCACTGACATAATAGAGTGCAGTACATAGCAGAACTGCCATGTAGTGATCTCTATGGCAACTGTCACTCACTATGCCCGGTCATGCCTACATGGCACTGGCAAACATGGTGACATCACAGACAGCCTGGAAGCTTTTGTGGGGAGTCACTTCCCGCTAGGACTTACCGGTAAGTCCAAAGTCTTGAAGGGGTTAAAGAAGCAATAAATGACTCCAAGGGGCCTATAATAAATGATATTGTGGCTCAGAGTTCAGTACCTCTTAATGCACATTTGTCATTATTGCCTTTTTAGGCCCTGTTCAAACTACATTAATGTCATACATAATTTATATAGTGCCATTATATTCCACAGCACTATGCAGAGATTTACATTGGTCCCTGTCCCGATTGGGGCTCAGAGTCTAAATTCCAGATTAACCTATCAAAATGTTTTTGGAGGCTGGGGAAAACCGGAGAACCTGGAGGAAACACACACAAACACAGGGAAACATACAAACTCCTTGTAGATATTATTCTTGGGGTTTTTTAACCCTGGGACCCCAGCGCTGGAAGGCAAGAGTTCTAACCACTGAGCCACCAAGTACTGTACCTGCACTTGTCTCAGGTCAGGTCATAGCTTGCTGTTACTAAGTGCTTGCTTATGGACTTGTCCTTAAGGAAGTGATAAACACAACCAACACTGTCCCTATGGACAGCTATATTAATTCACTTTTAGGATATAAAAGGTAGCTTTCTATCCACCCAAGTATCGTACAAAAACGGAGGGAAAAAACATAGACAAAAGCACAAAATGCTGATACATAGGGCCATGTATGAAAACTGTCTGGGTCTAAAATTCACTTTGTTACCCATAGCAACCAATTAGAGCGCCCCTTTCATTTCATATAGTGCTCTGATTGCTTGCTATGGCCAACAAAGTGAATTTTAGACCTAGACAGTTTTCATAGATGTGGCCCATAATGCTAACACATACACATCATAGGCACTAAAGGCCTTAAGTATGAAAACTATTCCCCATAGCAACCAATCAGAGCTCAGCTTTTACCTTTCCAGAGCAGTCTATAAAATCAAAACAAAGATCTGATTAGTTGCTATGGGCAACAAAGACTGTCTTACTGCTAGACAGTTTTCATACATAAAACCATTAATGCTGACTTAAAATAACTACGGTATTTGTGTTTCTTGAAGTGATTTGTACATAATTATTTCATTATTGAATGTAAAAGCTTTCCAGTAACTTCCTTAACCCCTTAAGGACTGGCCTATTTTTGGCCTTTGGAGAAGGTCTCTTTCATGAGAGACAATTCCTTTCAAAATGCATCATGTGGCACTCTCATTTTACTGAAGGTGGTCCTATAATTTATACATTTCCCCTAAGCGATTATCAGCTTTCCTCGTATTAGTTTATGTAATGGGAAAGCTGTTAATCAGCCTGTGTTACTGTGTTCAGGACTCTCACTATCTCTCCAAAGAGTCCTCTTAGAATTAGCTTTACTTTTTACTTAAAGATCCTGGGTAAAGTCATATAAACCTATTTTCAGTACCAGAGAACTAACCTTCTGTCCTTCTATCATATTCTGCTCCCAGATGGAAGCAAAGCTGTCAGGTGATTTATACTGCCCTAAGACCTTACCAAATGATGATACTGTCACACAGCTGGAAGAGATCATTAGAGAGTGTGAGTGATAGTCCTCTGCCATAAGACCCAAGTATGTATTTTTTTCTTCACTGTTCTTTCTGCCATTTTACTATGCAATGATACAGCAGCTCCCAGATCACTGCATATAACTGTACATGAGAACTACTATTTTACTACTGCTTATATCAAACATTACAAAACTGGAATTAAATTCTGCTTGAATTTTAGTAGATACATATTCCCTATCCATGCCTTGTAGTAATCCGCCGACTGTCAATTGTTTGAAAACAGATGTAGCAGTACTAAAGAGCAGAGAGTGCCCCATGTTATCACAGCACAAAAAGTTATCTTTACCTTTTCAAGGCTTTTCAATGGGCTTTGTTTAAAGATAAGAGCAGATAACACAAAAGCCGTGATATCATGGTCAAGCTTCACTCTGCTACATCTGTATGTTTCGTTCTGTGCTCCTTCTGTGTAACAGACGTCAGTGCTGAATGACTGTATTCGCACACAGTGTTCTGAAAATCCTCCCACAAATTACCAATGTTTCTATGATCTCAAATTTCATTACACTCCCTGCAGCAGTGCTCTTTATATAAAGCGTCCCTGAGAAACCAGAGAGCAACAAGCTATGCGCCTCCTAATCCAAGGACAAGTATCTGTACCAGGCAGGACATTTAGCATATAGCCTGCAGATTTCTGAATGCTAAACAGACCTCTATCTCGCATGGAATATTGATCACATTTATAACTCAGCAGAGGAAGCTCTACAGAAGGTAAAATCCAGGCTCATAAATAAATGTATATGTTGCTTAAAAGTTGCCTGCATTTTTATATCATTCCATTGCATTGTGTTTCTTCAATATGTGCATCTTTTATTAAGTTTATTCACTAGATATTTGAGTTTTAATGCTGAAAAATTCTCAGATGGTCCAAAACCATCTGTGTACTGTAAGCTCACATGGGCCCCGCGATGTCACTTTCTTTTGGTGGTTGATGTTTTTAAAGTGCAGTCTGTTCTGACTTGCGCTGTTTTGTAATTAAATATAATTGTTTCTGTTCTGGTTTTGTCTCTCAGGTACAGTTTAGCTGCATTTTGTAACATTCTTGATACTAGTGCTGTCTGAATTGGGACTATGGCATCTGTTCCATCAGCTGGTTGCCTCTTAGCAAAGAATGAGTTCTACCGAGGTAAGCATCTAAAGGATAGATGTCTTTATAAAGTTTCTCCAAAGAAATTGAAAACTTCTGTTACATTCTGGACAAAGATTGTGCAATAATATCTTCTATTTGCAGTGCGACTGAACTCGGAGTCTAGTGTCTGCTCCAATAGTTCAGACTCAGGACTTCCTGTGGATCTGGAAAAACCTCAGCAAGGTATTTGTTCCTTCAATTTAGTATAGTAAATTATCATTTTTACTTTGTTATGAATGTATCCTACAGAACCACGGTTTTTGTGTTCATAAAACTCAGCTAAAATGTTTATGCTTATATTTACATGTACATATCCATACAGACAGTTCAAAGAACCTAATTTATACATTGATCTCTATGTAAACAACAGGTCCCTGATTCCTGTAGTCTGGACATGTATGAGTCTATAAATGCTTAGACAAGAAGATTTGATCCTGATGATCAAGTGTCACTCTGATGCAAATTACTTTACTGCTTTACGTTTCATCACAGACTGAAATAAAAATCAACTTTGAAAATACAACTGTAATATTAATATCCATTTTTTACATATTATACAAATTATATATCTTTTGTACATTTAGCTTTTATTACCCATAGTGGCAGCAGTGTAACTAGAATATAGAGGGTCCATAGCAAAATGAGATGGGCCCACTCCATATAATGACAGGAAACTAAAACAGCAGCATAGGAAGTAATAATTAAAGGGGTTGTCTCGCTACAAAGATAAGCTTTCAACATGTAGGGAACACTAAGTGAAGAAGTTTTCCAAATATATTGCGCTGTTAATTTTTTTGTTGAGGAACTACAAGTGATTTTCTCACCTTCTGAGGGCTTTCTAGTTTCCCAAGTGACCGACCTGTGTACTTCTCCCCCCTGCTGTTTGTTCTATCTGATAGCAGGGAGTGACGTCATCACACAGGTCCTGGCAGCACAAACTCCAGACAGTGAGAGCTTGTTTGTTATCTGATCTTTCATTCAAAAGAAAGTAATTACTACTGTTTACTTTAACTCAGAAGCTTCCCTGGTCCTGACAGCATGAGATTTTTCTAATTAGCAGAAGTCTGAATACAAGGAGCTCATATGCTAATTACAGACAGCTTGACCAGGAAGTGACAGAGCAAAGCAACATTATTTCATTCATGCATCATATGAAACTTTGAGATGAGACAACCCATTTAAGGATATGAATAAAAGTGTCATATATCAGAGAATCCACATAGTGATGCTAAATAGCAGAAAGCCACCATCTTTTTCTTCTCTTGTTTTTGCACCTGTGTGGGCCCATCAACCTCCTGGACTCATACTGACTGCTACTGTTATACCTATTCATATGGGACTTGATCATACTGTGTTACTATGTAATTAAATATAACATTATGCAGTAAGCTCCTATGCTCCCTTTAGTGGTTGCTGAAGGAAGCCAGATTACTATTTCCAAATCTGCAAATATGCAGAGTATTTGTAACTCTGTATTAAGAAAACAAAGTTCTGACAGCTATAAAGAAATATTAAAAAAATAAGTCACCTTATAATATTTATATAATTCAGACAGGTTATTTTCAACAATAATTTTGACTGCAACTAATTTATAGGTTTGCCTGATACAATTGAAAAATGCTGGTGGTTGAAGAACTTTTTCCATTGCGAGCAAGTTCCCATTTCCTCAGTGCAGATAAACATGGGCACTGCCAGGTAAGATGCTAGTAGTAGTTTGTTTGTTTATGGGGTTTTTTTGTAAAATTTGTGCATAATAGGAAAAAGATTTTCTGTGCACAATAAATCGATAATCTTACATTTCAAATCATTTTCTAGGCCTAGTGTTAGGAATGTTGTTAAGGATAAACTAATGTTTAGATAAACTAATAGTATCTTCTTTGTTAGACCTCTACCACCCCATCTCTTCTGTGTTAGACCTCTACCACCCCATCTCTTCTGTGTTAGACTTCTAACTACCCTATCTCTTTTGTGTCAGACCTCTTCTTCCCCATCTCCTATGTTTGTCAGATCTTTTCTTCCCCATCTAATGTGTGTCAGACTTCTCCTACCCCATATCTTCTGTCAAATCTCTTCTTCCCCATCTCTTTGTCTCATATCTCTCCTACCCCATCTTCTCTTTTTGCCAGACCTCTTCTGCCCCCCTAACTTCTGTAACAGATCTTTTCTTTCCCATCTTTTGGTTTGCCTCAGAACCCTCCTACCACATAACTTATGTATCAGACCTTTCCTCTCCCATCTTTTTGTTTGTCTCAGACCTCTCGTACCACATCACTTCTGTATCAGACCTTTCCTTTCCATCTTTAGGATTGCCTCAGACCTCTTCTGCCCCATCCCTTGTGTATCATACCTTTCCTTTCCCATCTTTTTGTTTGTCTCAGACCTCTCCACATACTCTATAAATTCCTGTATTTTTGTGTCAGACCTCTTTGTCCTTTTTAAATTCTTTTTTTGATTGTCTCAGACATCTCCTATCACACCACTTCTGTATCAGACCTTTCCTTTCCCACCTTTTTGTTTGTCTCATCCTTCCCTATCTCTCCTGCTCCATCTGTACTGTCAGACCTCTTATTCCACATCTTTTTGTTTGTCTCAGACCACTTCTACTCAATTCTTCTGTATCAGACCTCTCCTTCCTCATCTTTTCTGTGCCAGACCACTCACTTCCCATCTTTTTTTTGTCTCAGGCCTCTCTTGCCAAATCTCCCTGTGTCAGACCTCTCCTTTTCCATTTCCTCTGTGTCAAACCACTCCTACCCATCTCTTCCATGTCACACCATTCCTACCCTATCTCCGCTATGTGTCAGGGCACTTATTCCAAATCTTTTCTCTATTACAAACTTCAGTACCATTTTAAAGCAATTCTAACATTATCAATGGAAACAACAAATTGTTTAGCTTGCCTGTCTGCCAGACTGCTAATTCCCATGCACTCCTGTGTGCCAAATTACTTCTAATGGCTGGGACAACTACAGTATATTAATTATGCTCCATTACATGAAAGGCACTTTATCCAAAAAACTCTTTATCAAAATTTTACGTTACAGCTAAAATATCAGAAAGAACATAACAATTCTGTTCAGAGCACTATATTACAGAAAATATATATATTTTAATGTTTGCTTTGAGATTGACTTTAATGTATTTGAAAGCTAAAAAAAATCTGCCTATGGAGCTGCTTCTGCCCGCAGCAGTCTTTTTATGTTCAGTGCCACAGTGGTGCAATTGACATAAAAGAAACTAGACGCTACTATAAAAATGATTGTTTTCTACCTGCTGGATTATATACATCCCACTCTAGAATCTACCCTGGAAGAAAGTTTACCATGGGAGGGTAATAAATAGTGTGTAATTATAATAACATAGAAACTGGCGTTCTTCTCATGATTTCTTGTCTTTAATAGGCACCATAGCTGATTGTAACTATCTACAACTGTCTTGCTCGTTTCAATGAATGACAGTGAAGAAATACTATTACTACAGTGAAGAAAGTTGTATTGTCTGGAGACCTCTGCATCCAAAGAGGATAATTAATTATATTCCTTTCTACCCAAACATGGAAACCTGATTATTTCAATCTTCACGTCTAATTGCACTAAATATTTTATTTTCCGACTGCTCGATCAGACTGAACCTTGTATCAGATATGCATACTAACGAGATCCACTGCTGTCAGAATTATCAGATTGAATTGAAGTGAAAACAAAGAAATAATACTTTTATGTCTGCATAGAAATCAAAAGTATAACGGAGTCAGATGCTTTTTAGAGTCAGTAGACGTACAGTACTTATTTTATTTTTTTCTGCTGGAGATGTAAGACCCTGGCTTGGCATGCTCTTACATTTCTATGCCAACATTAGAAGGGATAAATGTATGCATAAAGACAAATTTCAAGAGTCTTTTGAACAGCTTATGTGCTTGGCATATATTACCTTTCAGTTTAATTTTTTTGCACACTCATGCATAGCAAATAAGAGATGTTTTCATAATCAACATTTTAATGTACTCTGGTTAATTGCCGCTGCAGTAAATGAATATCTTTGCAATTGCTGTTACACATAACCACAAACAACAAGTAAATTGGTGGAAAGGACATAAGTCATTTGTGCCAAAAACCTGAGAGGCCAAAACAGTTATTTCAGACTAATAATAAACGCTTCCATTGTTTTAAAGTATCGGTTAGGGTGCTTTCACACAGTGCGTTTTTGGTGCGTTTTTGAAGCATTTTTCGGATTCGTTTTTTGTGAAGGTAGGCACAGCAATTAATGATATACATTTTTTCACAAAAAACGCATCCAAAAAAAGCAAAAAAAAAGCACCGTTTGAAAGCACCCTTAGACAGGTTGTGGAAACCCTTTTGAAAGTTTTTTGCTTATACTCAAGCTTTTGTTGGGATTTAAAGACAGTCTAATGTGTTTTGGAAGCCATCAGAACCCACAACTGTGTAATAGGTTTCAGAAAGAAGATCATCAGTGATGGATATTTTCAACAAATCCAAGCTTTCTGCAAAATCAAACCCTTTAGCACATCAAAATCGTCATAGTTTCATGCAAGTACATGCAAGAGAAGCGGTATCTTATATTTCCTTGGAGAAAGATTCCCCTCTCCCTTGTTCTATGACGTTTGAACTCAGAAGCCGAACATGAGAGCAGATCATCCAAACGCAATGTGCAATGGGGCCATATTTATATCATACAAATCTGAATGTCTGACTGTCCCTCATCTCACACAATTTTTGGTTGGCAGTTAAAGAAAATTGATGCTACCTCTAGACTTGTGGTGTATCAGAATAATCTTTGAATCCCCTATGCAAGGCTAATCCTAAAAGAAGATGACAACATTCATAAAATATTCATACATACTATCAAATATCCCAATGCTAAAAAATATAAGATGGATATATTTTGGCTTAAATTTAAGGTTTATATACAATTTAAAATATTTCGTTTCAGTTTAAATTAAACACAAATACAATTTATCAGAATATATAGATATTAGATGAGGTTATAAAGAATATTGAAATGGAAAGAAATTTTCAACTTTGTCATACACCTTGTCTGAGCTTCTTGAGAGTAATCGGATGATGATGATTCAAAGCTTTGTGATCTGCAATATACTTTGACACAACTTTGGTTGCAGACCTTTCTGTGAGATGAAGTGTATTTCTTGCAGTGTTTGCTTATATCCATATTTTCATGGATGCCTTCTTTAATGCAATTTATGTACTTTTATACTCCACTTTTGTACAAAAATGAATCTAAAAAAATAAAATATTTCTAATATATGGTAGTCTCTCCTTTTTATTTTGTTTTATGTCAGGATTTCTGCAGAAATGATCACTTGCAGTAAAACTGTTATGCTAAGCAATGACAGCTTTCCCATCAAACATGCATTTTTCCATATCACAAACTTTAAATAAGGCCATCAAGATACCTATAATAAGTTTAAAAAGCCGGCAGGCAGAATGCCCACTGCTCTGTATTGCCACTTCAGGACAAACTCTTATCAGTCAGTGGCTTTTCTCTTATCCATTCAGTGTTGCTGAACCATTAAGTCCAAAGACAGTTGGGACGTAACCTAAGAAATGTATTGTGGTATCTTGATAGTGACAGATTTGTTAAATGATTAAAGGCTACACTAACAAACTGAGTCATGCTATATTTAATTGGTTACTTGCTTACATAATAAAAACTTAGGGCGACATGTCCAAAAAGTAGCGACAGCTGGTCAGTTTTGCAGCGCATTAAATCAGTGTAAAGTGCACCTGAATGTACAAACCTTTCAAAAATCTGGCATCTGGTATACCTTACATAGTAAAATTAACTACTACAAAATCTAGTCGCATATTGTATCGTTGCTAGAATTTTTGATGCGCCCTCTTAGGCGCATTCAATTGTGTTGTGCCTGCCGTACAATTCACCTGGTTTTGGTGTATTACAGTTCATTTATATAGGTAATAGGGCGTCAAGACTTTTTGTGGCGCAAAATACACTGAAAAAATGGTGCGTTTATATTGGGACATGTCATCCTTAGCTTTTTCTTATCATGCAAAAATGACCATATGTTTGTAACCTACTCTCTTACAATAAGAGGGACTAGATTCCTCTAACTCTCAAGATTCATTAGCAGTTCCAGTAGTTGGGCCACAAATAATCACACTAAAAATCAATACTGGAATTTATTTGTCCTCTTTTAATTAATACAAGTCCCAAGAAAATCTCCAGTTACTGTCTTTACTGTTTATACCCTTCTCATCCAAATGCCTACAATTTATAGAATACAAATTCCATATTGGTCACATACAATCTAGATGAGAGATTAGCAAGAAATTAAAGATCTTAATGTTCATTGATTCTCCAGAATGTAAATTACTGTGTTTTCCTGTAAATTTCAAACCAAGCAAACCAATTCTATTACCTCTAGTCTGGATTCTGACCAACACACTTTGCCCTCATCAAAGTACTAAAAATCTAATGACTGCAAAATCTAATAGCCATCATTGCTGACTAGTTTTCACCAAGTTAATCTGTGCATTTGACACAGTCAATCTCTCACCTCCCTAGATGCACCGGATCTGGCACCCTCATGAATCTCCTCTTCTTGTGCTCTGTTGGAGTGCCACCTGTTTCACTTAAATCATGCATGTCTAAATACTATTACACTGGGTTACAGGATTTCTGCTCCAGAGTTCATTGGGAAGAATAATTCTAGGATAGAACACTGTTTCAAGCACCCAAAGCACATAACTACTGTGTTAAACTTGATTTACTACTCAAATTATTACAAGATTCACACTTACATACTCATAATTATTAGGTTTATACTTTTATCTTGTTTATTTTATCTTATTTAAATTAGCGAAAGATAAAACACACATACAGGAGGTACGGAAAGTATTCAGACCCCTTTAAATTTTTCACTCTTTGTTTCATTGCAGCCATTTGGTAAGATTCAAAAAGTTCATTTTTGTGCTCATTAATGTACACTCTGCACCCCATCTTGAAAGAAAAAAACCAGAATCTAGATATTTTTGCAAATTTATTAAACGAGAAAAACTGAAATATCACATGGTCATAAGTATTCAGACCCTTTGCTGTGACACTCATATTTAACTCACAAACTGTCCATTTCCTTCTGATCCGCATTGAGATGGTTCTACTCTTTCATTGGAGTCCAGCTGTGTTTAATTAAACTGATTGGACTTGATTAGGAAAGGCACACACCTGTCTATATGAGACCTCACAGCTCACAGTGCATGTCAGAGCACATGAGAATCATAAGGTCTAAGGAACTTCCCAAGGAGCTCAGAGCCAGAATTGTGGCAAGACACAGATCTGGCCAAGGTTACAAAATAATTTCTGCAGCACTCAAGTTTCCTAAAAAAAACACATTGGCCTCCATAATCCTAAAATGGAAGACGTTTGGGATGACCAAAACTCTTCTTCGACCTGGCCGTCCAGCTAAACTAAGCAATCGTCGGAGAAGAGCCTTGGTGAGAGAGGTAAAGAAGGACCCCAAGATCACTGTGGCTGAGCTCCAGAGATGCAGCAGAGAGATGGGAGAAAGTTCCACAAAGTCAACTGCAGCCATTCACCATTTAGGGCTTCAGGGTCGAGTGTTCCGACGGAAGCCTCTCCTCAGTGCAAGACATCTGAAAGCCAGTTTGTCTTACGACGTGACACATTAATAAAATGCTTTCAAACATAAGTATCAATTCAACTTTGGTGCAGCACTACCTAAGACACTTTCCACAAAGATACTTTCATACATCTGAAAAGCTTGATCCCTGGTTCACTACTTAAATACATATTACAAAATAAATTTAAAATATATGACACCTTTGTCATGATTACTCTGCTTCATATCGAAACAAAAATATATAGAGATTGAATATGTTATGGAATTCAGATTGCCCTGTTTTTATAATGATCCACATAAATAAGATTGCACAATAAAAATATGAATGGGCATCTGGCAGTATAACCAAAAATCTGTCTATGGGTTTATTGTAGTATCCATCTACATTTCAAGTGATAACGTTTAAAAACGATTAACTGAACTACAATACTGAACGCAGCCCATTTATATCCTATAACCAATAATTATCTGAAAAGTATGTGTCACGAAGCACACTGCGGCCCCCGCTCTCGACCATGGTTGTGCTCAAGTCTGCCTGCCCCAGGAAAGCTGGTGCTTACCTCTCCCCACTGGTGCTCCGCTCTGACCTCTGGCTGCTGGCCGACACATGCCTTTGGGCATGTGCGCTGGCAGTCTGGGATTTAAAGGGCTGGTGCACCACTGACTAGATTATCATGGGGCGCTGACCCTTTATTGCCTCACTTCCCTGACATCTCCTTGCCAGTTTTTGGTGTGTTTAGTGTGAGACTAGTGAATTTTGATTGTGTTCTTCGGTGTATTCACCCATTGCTTGCACTTTGACCTAGTTTCCCTGCCACCTGCCCTGTCCTTATTGCCCAGACTTGACTTCGCTTCTGCCTTACCCCTTTGTACTGCGCTGAACTTCGGTCGTCACTGTGAGTGGTCATGTAAAGAGTAGTGACCTTGGACTCCCCTGTAGCAAAGCCCAACTGGCCTTGTGACGGGCTCTAGTGAAGAACCGAGGGGCTATTTAGACTCTGCTTCCTGGTATGGCTCATACCAACTTCTCATGGTGACCCTGAGGATTCATTTCCTATCACTCGTGACAGCATAGCTAGCTTTAGGATTATGATGGTTTTGTAGGCCCTGAGGGAAGAAATGGGAATTAAATTAATTTTTAGTACCTGTAATTTTTAAAGCCTTAGGATCTATTTGGACATCCTTGAGGAACAGATGAATAATAGAGGAATATGAGCATATGGGCTGTGTGTTTCCATGTTTTTGTTTATTAAATGGTAACTGTTTGTCTAGTATACATGTAAATATGTCTCATGAGGTGGCAGAAGATACCTGCAGTGAGTATTTGCCCCTGCCTACAGCATCACCAGTACCACCTTTAAGGCAGTCCTGTTCACCTTTCATCTAACTTTTTCTTTGCCACTCAGTGAGGCCCTTATTTGTTGTTTGCTCTTGCAGAAGGTCCTGTGAATGATGTCCTTTGTGCGCCACTGTTCATCTTTCCCAATCAATTCTCTTCTTCTTTAATGCCACCCATTGCTAGAGAAACAGCATACCCAGGTGTTAAAGGAGTGCAACGGTGTTATTAAGACTCTGATTCTATAGTTCTGACCAGGCTTATTTCCTGATCATTCCCTCCATCTGCTCTCTGCCTTGACCTCTTGCTAGTTACCCGTAGACCGAACTCTGCCTCACTAGAAGGTCACCCAAGCGATTTCATCTTCTGTTTACTACAACATACAACACTATAATGTCACTTGTTGCTATTGGAAATGGCACTGGAAATAGCAGCCTGGAGGTTTCCTGCAGCAAAAACCTGTTCCTTACTAAATGGGTTCAGTGGGTGTTAACCAAGAAACTCTTTAGACTCCTTGACATAGCCCTACACAAATCTGATACAGCCCAGCATATTTACCTCAGCCATTAGTGTTACTTACAAACTCCTGTGCCTCGATTCATAAGATACAGTCCAGCCACCTGCCACCTACTCCTCATCATCTGAGCTCCACTGGTGTTGCTGAAAGCAGCTCTCAGGGAAGAAGCATTTCTTAAAAGGGTTTTACCATGATAGAAAATAATGACATATCGCTAGGCTATGCCATCATTGTTTGATAGGTGCAGGTCCTACCTCTGAGATCCACACCTATTTAGGGAATGGACCTCTGAAAGTCACAGTGCAGACTGGAGAGCTGGTCTGTTCTATGGGAGTTACGAGCAGAGCTGAACATACCACTTGGCTGTACTCAGAACTCCCATAGAACAGAATGGAGAGTAACTGCACAAGCATGGCCAGCTCTCCAGTCTGCGCTGTGAATTTTGCGGGCCAATTCACTAAAAAGGTGAAGTTCCCAGAAGTGGGACCCCCACCTATTTAAACAATGATGGCATATCTTAGCAATAAGCCATCATTTTCTGTATTGGTAAAAACCCTTTTAAGTTACCCCTTAGAGCTTGTCCCCATGGCAAGGCTTTTCAGAAGGTTTTACAGACGGTTTTCAGATTTGAAATCTGTCTGTAAGACAACCGTCAGCCTTTTACATTGATTTAAATATAAAATATGTGCAGATGTCCACACCACACAGATGTTATGCTGGTTTTTGACACCGCCGGCATAATGAAAAACTGAGAACATATTCATTCTTCAGCCCGGTTTTCGGGCAGAACATGAACTTGTGGGTGTGAAGGGGATTGCTTGAACCCGCAAACCACAGACAAAGGCCACCCCCCTATGTGCCAAAAAAAGACAAAATACCGGTCGGAAAATCCAACTGGTATTTTGTCTTTGCTGTGTGAACTCACCCTTACTCTCTATATTTTGTTTAATTCGAGTTGTGATGTCCTAAGTGCTGCCAAACAAGTCCCCTCATAAGGCCAGGAGAACCACTAGGGTAGTTGTGGCAGTACTTCTGTCAGGGCCTCTGATCAAATTTTAACCACATTGAGCCCTCTAATATGAGACAAGATAGAAACTGCTTATGGGAAAGAGGCCTGGAAGCTTTAGTTGTGCTAAGCCCTGAAATTAATTATGGCAACCCTGTATAAGGCTGCACAATTGATGGACCACTGGTGCATTTTGTAAGTAGAGCTTAGTAAGAAGGGGACGGTGGAACATCTATAGCCCAGGAAAACTCTCTAAAACAGTATTTAGCTGTGCTTTGGAAAGTCAGTTGGAACAAATTATTTAGTTGATGCTACACAGTACAATAGCATACTTGTTGTACCTCTACTTTGTCCTTTGGAAGGTATATTTCTAAGACGTTATAAATCCTTCCTTTCTTTACAAACTAAATGAGCAAGGCATATATTAGATATAAAGCTTTGAAAAATGATATTAGTCTGTGGCAATCCATGCAAAAAAATCCTGCTGTTAGTTTTGCTACATATTGCCTTTGGGTATTGCTGACCCTTTATGAAAGAGCATTGTTTCAGAGTGGAATATGAATCACTTCAGAGCCTGAGACATATGATTTGCGTTCTGCACAGATAACATTAAACCCTGCACTTTGAGAGTGGATAAAACACCTTGCAGCTACAGAGACTGTATTATTATGCAAGATCCTTTATCTCTTTATCCCTATAAATCTGCATGAGGTGTACTATTTCAGATGGTGTTAGTTGTCTGCAATGGCTTGGAGGACAGTTTATAAAAATATGGCAAATTAAACTTTTTTTATAGACATGGATGAGAAGAACAAAGATATTATTGGCAAGTAGGTACAAACCTTGTATAATCTAATATATTAATTTTGGCATCTCTCCTACATTGTTTACGTCCTTTATTTCATTTAGATGTATATCTTTATCCTAAACCTTTCATAAACATGCCCATTTCTTTATCTATACACTTTTAATAATCTTCATGGGGAACAAAACCTTGGCTATGCAAAACCAATTTTGCAAAAGTACAAGAGGTGCAACCATATTGGTTTTAACTGTTAAATGATCACCTTAATGTATGTCCCAATTCAAAGGTGACAAGCAATATGGCTGCACTTCTTGTTGTCATGTGTATAAAAATGTCTACTACAACAATAAAGAAAAAATTTAATATCTCTGTAAAATTACAAAAAATCTTTCAGACTATTGATTTACAAATGGACGGTTTTAAATTTTAGACTGAAATTCCCTTTTAATAATATTGTAGCAAGGAGTTTTAGTCATTAGTTGTCTGTAAAATAAACCAACCAGGCCAGGAAAGAAAAAATGGTTCACATTGATGTTTACTCACCATGACCACAGAAGCATAAACTATTTAGCAACTATAAATATTTCACCGACCTCTTGTTCTGCTATTTTTATGTTTCATTTATTTCCTCAAGGCATTGAATTGTTATGTAATGTTCAATCTATCTTATTTTGTTTGTGTTTATAATCACTTGTGGCAGTGGGAAAAGAAGCTGTATGTTTTACTAGATAATATGTAATATTCACAGTAAAGAATATACATGCAAATACACATTGAAAAGTTACAGAACTCAAGATAATCAGGCGGCACCGACACACATGATTCACTCTATATACGTCAATGTCTAATACAGATACCCCGCAATATATCCAATTTCGGCGGTGCTCAGCTCAAAATAGAAAAAGTCCCAATGGTCATCCAAGTGGTAAGAAATATAAGCGGCACTCACCGGTCTTCTTCTTTATAAAGCTTTTATTGTAAACACTCACATATCATGGGAAACAAGCACATCCACCTCAGCCTACGGCCGTTTCGCGCACTGACTAGCGCTTTCTCAAGGCATGACGGGAGGAAGCTAATCCATGCTTCTTAAAGCTCCCGAAGTACCCTTCACCTGCTGGTACTGATTCACCACTGTGCACATACATTTAAAAACATTATAAAAACACAGACAGATCATTCCTGTCATTTAAACCTAGAAGTCCAAGTGCCTCCGTTTTCAGTATCCACTTCGATTCTATTTGTAAAAGCTTTGTATGTTTATCTACATTAACCCCTGCTGATGTTACACGTTCAATGCCTGCAAAATGGATTACTGAGGAATCGCCCCCGTGTGCACTACGTATATGGTTAATGAGACGTGGAACTCCTTCCCTGTCTTGACTGAATAAATATGTTTTTATCCTTTTGTATAGTGGTCTGATAGTCTTTCCAATGTAATAGCGATTACATGTACACCATATAGCATACACAACATAGTTGGATTTACATGTCATAAAATCCTTAACTGTGTGTCTTATGGGACCAAGAAAAATTGTTTTATCTTTCACTATTTGTGAGCATAGAGTACAATTGCCGCAACTATGGTTTCCAGTTGGAACACAACTTTGTAACCAATTATCCTTCCTTGTTTCTACAAATTTACTTTTTACCAATTTATCTCGTAGATTTTTACACCTCCTAAATGATATTAAGGGGGGATGTATCACTTTATCTCCTAGATCACTGTCGGCTGACAATATATGCCAATGTTTTCTGATCGAGTTTTTCACCAATTCTGATAAATTACTATTCTCAAAATTAAAAACAAATCTATCTAAATTATTTCTTTTTTTTGCTCCTCTGAAAAATCAATTTCTTCCTATCCTGACAAATTGCTTTTGAGAACGCCTTAGATATACTCTCTTCATCATATCCCCTTTGTCGCAGTCTGTCCATCAATTCAACTGATTGCTCTAAAAAATCCCCGTATTCACTATTGTTACGTCTCAATCTTAGAAATTGCCCATATGGAAGAGATTTTTTTACATATGTGGGATGAAAACTTTCCATATGCAACAGCAAATTGGTTGCCATTGGTTTTCTATATCCTTTTGTTTTTATGCCTTCATCTGTTATCTTAATTTCAACATCAAGATACACTACACTACCACCTCCAAAATTTGCTGTAAATGCCATGTTCATCTCATTGTTGTTGATATATTTAACAAAATCTTTGAATTCAGTTTCACTACCCGACCATATAATCAACACATCGTCGATAAATCTCGACCAGTGTTGAATATATTTGACATATGGGTTATTAATATTATAGATGTATTGCTCTTCCCAATATGCCAAAAAGATATTAGCCAGAGTTGGCGCTACTGGCGTCCCCATAGCAGTGCCTGTACATTGAATGTACCATTGATTACCAAACATAAACGCATTATGTTCCAAAACAAACTTTAACAGTTCACATAGATAGTCAACATGTTGACCATCCCTATTGGATCTCCCCAAAAAAGATTTTATTGCTCTGATACCATCCTCATGCGCAATACGTGTGTACAGACTGACAACTTCTATAGTTGCCAGACTGTACCCAGCATCCACCTGGATATTTTCTAATTATTGCAACAATGTTTTTGTATCTAACAAAAATGTAGGCACATTTTTAAGTAGAGGTCTTAACACCCAATCCAAGTACTGTGAAATGGGTTCAGTAATGGAACCTATACTACCTACTATGGGGCGAGCCGGGGGATGTTGCAGATCTTTATGGACCTTAGGTAAGAAGTACCAATATGGACGGGAAACTTTTGTTGGAAACAATCTTTTAAACAACTGTTGGGAGATAAACTTACATCTAACTCCTTTATCCAAAAGTATCTTTAATTGACCTTTGAAATTCTCTGTTGGATCCTTTGTCAGCTTACGATATGTAGTGCTATCATCTAGCTGCCTGTTGGCCTCCTCTACATGATATTGTTTATTCATAATCACAATATTTCCCCCCTTGTCAGCGGGCTTTATTATAATTTCCTCAATAGATCTTAATTTCTCCAATGACTCCCTCTCTTCTACCCTCAGATTTTGCTCTGAATTTGGATATATTAACGCTTTCATATCTCTCAATACAGCGTCATGAAAGAGAGAGAGAGCCGAGCCCGGTGACAAGGGGGGAAAAAAAATCAGATTTTACACCCCCTCTGAAGTTTTCTCCTTCTTCTACTATCTCAGGAGCCTCTTCCTCCAGTAAATCCAAAAGATCTTTTACTATGTCACGATCTTGTTTAGACATATTAGTGCCCATTGCAAATCTCTTAAAAAAATAATAAAAAAATCTCTTCCATATGGGCAATTTCTAAGATTGAGATGTAACAATAGTGAATACAGGGATGTTTTAGAGCAATCAGTTGAATTGATGGACAGACTGCGACAAAGGGGATATGATGAAGAGAGTATATCTAAGGCGTTCTCAAAAGCAATTCGTCAGGATAGGAAGAAATTGATTTTTCAGAGGAGCAAAAAAAGAAATAATTTAGATAGATTTGTTTTTAATTTTGAGTATATTAATTTATCAGAATTGGTGAAAAACTCTATCAGAAAACATTGGCATATATTGACAGCCGACAGTGATCTAGGAGATAAAGTGATACATCCCCCCTTAATATCATTTAGGAGGTGTAAAAATCTACGAGATAAATTGGTAAAAAGTAAATTTGTAGAAACAAGGAAGGATAATTGTACAAAGTTATGTTCCAACTGGAAACCATAGTTGCGGCAATTGTACTTTATGCTCACAAATAGTGAAAGATAAAACTATTTTTCTTGGTCCCATAAGACACACAGTTAAGGATTTTATGACTTGTAATTCCAACTATGTTGTGTATGCTATATGGTGTACATGTAATCGCTATTACATTGGAATGACTATCAGACCACTATACAAAAGGATAAAGGAACATATTTATTCAGTCAAGACAGGGAAGGGAGTTCCACGTCTCATTAACCATATACGTAGTGCACACGGGGGCGATTCCTCAGTAATCCGTTTTGCAGGCATTGAACGTGTAACATCAGCAAGGGTTAATGTAGATAAACATACGAAGCTTTTACAAATAGAATCGAAGTGGATACTGAAAACGGAGGCACTTGGACCTCTAGGTTTAAATGACAGGAATGATCTGTCTGTGTTTTTATAATGTTTTAAATGTATGTTGCACGTGGTGACTCAGTACCAGCAGGTGAAGGGTACTTCGGGAGCTTTAAGAAGCATGGATTAGCTTCCTCCCGTCATGCCTTTGAGAAAGCGCTAGTCAGTGCGCGAACGACCGTAGGCTGAGGTGGATGTACCTGTTTCCCATGATATGTGAATGTTTACAATAAAAGCTTTATAAAGAAGAAGACCGGTGAGTGCCGCTTATATTTCTTACCACTTGGATGACACATTGAAAAGTTTCCTATGATTTACAAATAAACTGCAATAGGTCTAAAACTGAAAAGCAAAATCAATTCCAATATACTTAACTTTTGATCCTATACGGCTCTTGAACCAAGACCTGACCGTCTTTTTTACCAGCTGTTCTTTAAGACATTCCACATAACATAGTGTGAGGAAGAGTCAATGCAACATTATAGCAGAAGGCCTTAATTGGTTGCATGATCTCCATATGTCATATAGACTTCATGTTGCTATGTACAGCTGTTGAAATTGGTTTACTATACCCTATATCAGGACATATAGATATCATAGAAGGGGTTCTTCATTTGGGACCTCATTCACTGAGTAAGAGCAGAGGGTCACTAAATAAGAGCATCTTCCATTTTGTTTTATCCATGTATTTCAAAATTTGCCAGTAATGACGCTGATGGACTCCAAACAACAAAAAAGTCAAAAAAAGAAGTACACCAGCAGTCCAAAGAAATAACAAGATTATGTAAATCAAAATAGAAAGGTTCACTGCCAGAGGATTCTGCAAACTTATAGAGGGCAGATGATGATTGGTGGAGATTCACATATGGGTTCACTCCAGAAATGAGAAAGTAATAGTGATAATTGACCCTAAATAACTGTCCCTAAATCTCACCCTACCACTGTTTCTAATACTATAATCTTTATCTCTAAAAACTGACCAAAAAGAGTTCATTGAAAAATGTCCCTAAGCTGCAATTGACCCTAATATAACAAAGGGCTCTAGCATCTAACTCCCTGGATTAGGCCCAGTAAAAGCTAAACTAACACGAAACTAATATTCTCAGGACTAAAAACTCTAGTATGGGTCCAAATGGAGCTTAGACAAGAAATAACAATATACCACAACCTGACACAACTGGACTAGACAACAGATTTTAAGAAACAATAAAGAACAATATAATAAATAATAACAAATAATATTCTGAAATATCAAGACTAGACAAGACCTTACTGTATACTGTATATGACCAGACTGCAGGTTTCATCTAAGCTTAATAGAGACTTAGGCAGCTAACAAGCTCCAGAGGTACAGCCAAGTCAGCTGACAAGAAACTACTCCAAACAAACACACACAACAGAAGACAGACATACCGTAGAAACTCCTGCTAACCTAATAAGCAGGAGAGTACAAAATGATAGTAGGGTTCCTGCCATTTGTAACACTAGCCATGGAAGGGTTTATAATTAAGGGATTATCTTGATGAGACTAGCTTGTTTCAAAATCTCAGAAAACACTCTTCAAAGGGAACCTGAAGCCCATCTGACTTTGTCTTAGTAAATATTTGCATTTTCCACAAAAAAAATCTAAATCATCTATTCTTTAAAATATGTTTTTTGTCATTCCTATGTTTTTCCTCTTGAAAACTTAAGGTTTGCAAAAATAGGGGACAAAGTCACATATAATGGTTGAAATGTTGATGTTATGTGTTGGAGGGCTGAATAAAAAGCACATAGAAGTTGACACCAGTATTGATGCCAGGGGCATCGCTGGGCAGCACAAACCTTGTATAAAACTGCTGCTGCCCGATCCGGAAATCAGGGCAGATTACTAGTATGTATCTGACTTCTGGACCACTGCCGTTCTTTTCAACATGAAGGTTACCGTGGAGCAAGAGCTCCCTGCCTCGCGGAGTACTGATGGATTGCAAGCAGGTTTATGACCTACCTGAGAATATGGCTTATACACACGATGCTTGCACAGCATGATGAAATTATGCAGCCTGTGCAGGAATATGGAGCAGCAAATGCTTCATCAGTGTTACAACCATGGGTAGGAGATAAACTGGACCACCACAAGCGCTGGTGTAAGCCGTTTGAGGGAGCATAGTCTAAGGGGCCCCTTGCAGTCACGAGAGCCCATCTCAAGGTGGGTTGGGCTTGCTTTGGCAAGAGACCCCCAGGTTGCTACCCTGACGCGACTCTCTTGCGGTGGCAGCCAAAGTGTAGCGAGGTACAGAATCTCAAGACAGACCCATGGTCAGGGCAAGTAGCAGGCAGAATGTGCTTATATCAAAAATTTACTGACACCTTAAAATTATAGCAGTATAGATTATGTTGATAATGGCATAGAAGGGGTCTCCTTTATCTACCCCGAATATCACTTCATAAATACAAAAAAGATTGTTATATCAATAACACTAGTCAATGGTCATTTTGCATCTGGATTGTAATACATCAATTTGTATGTATTTTTACTTGTAGAATCCAAATCTACCTTCAGAATTGTTGCATCACGTAAGGTTTTTGAGATATTGTGAAATATTCGATTTATGATATAACACATTTTCCATTTCTCTGATGTCTTTTGTTTAAAATGGTAAAATCATTATCAATATTTTAATGGTCTGATGTAATTAATTACTTGGATGTAAAATGCAATGGAAGACATCATACAAACAGTCAACAGATGGTAAGGTTTTCGAAGTTTAGGGGATGTTCACTCGGCATATTTGGGGGGCATACTTTGGGACATAATTGTGCTGCAATGAACCCACAGTATGCCCCACAAAAATGGTAAAATCATAGTGTTGAGTACTATGATTTTATAGCGTATTCCCTAATACATACTCAGCAGGAAAAGGAGGGTTAATGGGGGGCAGGCCGCAACACTTTAGAAGTATGCACTGGTCAGCATGCATATAGCAGTGCGCACAGTATGCAAAGCTAATTGCCATGTTAATTCGGCAATAAGGTTGCCGACTATGAGGGACAGAGACACAGTTTGTCAAGTCAGTCATGGTATGACAGTTTAGTCAGCTGTTTGCATATTTATCTTGTTTTTTGGGACAGCCGAGACCGCAAGAACATCTATAAAGTCAAGGAATGGCCTAGGAGACTTTTGTTTGTTGCTGGAAAAGAAAATGTGAAAAATACTCCATTGGTAAAACCGATTAAAATAATTTTGCTTTCACTTCATATAAAGTTGAGATTGATGAAGAACTTTGATAAAGCTCTTGATAAGGAAGGTGAGGCTTTCAGTCATTTGAGAGAAATGTTATCCAGTTTGAGTGAAGCCTCAAATTGTTGAAAGACCCAAATTTCAATGCTAAGCTAAAGAATCTTGAGTTTGCAGCCTGGTCCTCTTTCAAAGCAATTGTTCATGGCTTTTTGGGTAACAAAAGAGATGATGACTATCATAGCCACTAATCTACTGGAGAACTAAAGAACATGGGTTGCAGAATGCCTTTGAAAATTCATTTTTTACACTTCTGCCTTGACGTTTTTCCTGAGAACTTGGGTGCTGTGAGTGACGCTTTCACCGAGACATTCTTGCCATGGAGCAATGTTACCAGGTACGCTGGGACGCTGCAATGATGGGTGATTACTGTTGTTTTCTGCTGAGATAGACCGATGAGACACTTTACAAAAGAAAAGCATCCTCATCATATTTTGCCAAAAGAAATTCACTGTAAACTTTGTAAATACTTGTATTAATATATTTGAGGTATTAATTGGTTTGTTAGGGTATGTTCACGTGGCGTATTGCAACAATTACTTGTGTGCCGCAATATGCCAGGTGTTTTAGAAGTACACGCTGTATTTCTAAAATGCTCTAGCCCAGCCCCCATTCACTTTCATTTTCTTTATCCTGCCGCATAATGCACGTCGAGGTAAATGACAGGTAATCATAGCTCTCGTGAGAGCTATGAATTATTGTAGTTACAGGGCATATATCGGGCATATTACAGTGCAATTATGCGCCGAAATATGCCCAGCAAAGATGCCATGTGAACATACCCTTAGAGTTTATATTTTAGTCAATATGTAACATACAATTTCATGTATGAGCCTTATTTTTCCATCTAATAGCTAAAAGAAATAGTTAAATATATCATTGTGTCATTATTGTCTTTGATAATATAATTGTGGTGTATATACTGTATTAAACGTGATGTGATAGAATCTGATTTCACCACTGAATTCAGAAGTCCAAAATTAGTTCAATGCACCCATTCACAAACCAGATACAGAAACAAAGTTAAAATTTGTAGAGTACTGTCATAGGATAATGCCTTTTTATGCTTTCAAAATTCTATGTTTTCTTCACAATGTAACATTGATCAGCATTCCACATAGTTCATTGCAGTCTATCATTACTTGTGTAGTCCGCAATTCTCTTAATATGCCTTTATCATAGTGTCCCTACTTTTTTCAGAGCTGAGACCTTATCAACATGGATTCCCATGACGGTATAGCACCATACCTGCTATGTTTCGGAGACTCCATCTCCTTTATCAAGCATCTTTTTGTATTTATGAAACAGGCAGAACGTGGTCAGTGGACGGAGGCAGAGGTCAAGATATATGGCAAGAAAGGAGCACAAATGAACTTCTATCTCTAAGGCACTGGGCCCTGAAGATCCGGAAGGGTCATGGGAAGGCATTAAATAGGGTCAGCGCAAATTACCGGCGTGATGGCCCTTTAAATTTTACTAAGCTGACACACAAGCCCCCTGGGAGGTGTGGGTGCACATCCCGAATGGCAGGAGAGCCGTGGGGATCAAGTAGAAGTGAGTATAGGAGCCGGGGATGGGAATTATGAGTGTGGGTTGCAGCGCCACCCATGTCCAGATCAGCAGAAGGAGGGGTACGGGTGCGTCCACGACCCACAGTGCAGCGAGCTGAGACACCCATAACAGTCGGGAGAACAGAGAGAGTTCAGTACAATTATTTTTTTTTTATTTTTAATAGGGCCCTATATACCTATAAGCTTCTGGGGGGACTTATATACCTACCTACATATTGGGAATGCTATATACCTCTAATGTACTGGTAGGACATATATACCTACCTACATACTGTAGAAAAACCTATATACGTATAACCTACTGGTGGGAATATATACCTGCCCAAATACTGGAGCCCTATATACCTACAACCATAAATATCTACTTACATACTCGGCGACCCTATATACCAATACGCTACTGAGGGGACATATGTACCTACCTTAATACTGGGGGAAAACCTATATACCTATAACATACTGGGATGACATAAATACCTACCTACATACTGGGGGATCCTATAACCTACTGGGGGAACATATATACCTACCTACATACTGGGGGGCCCTATAACCTAGTAGGGGGGCGTATACACCTACATACTGGGCAGCCCTATAATCTAGTGGTGTGGCATATACACCTACCTACATACTGGGGGCCCTATATACTTATAACCTACTGGAGGGACATATATACCTACATACATACTGGGAGGCCCTATATAACTACCAACTTACTGGAGGACCTATACACAGACCAACCTCCTATGGGACCTACTGTACCTATCTACCTACCGAAGTGACCGATTTATCCACTAAGTGGGTGGCCCTATACACCTTCCTAGCTACTGAAAGTAACTATATAACTAACTACAGGAGGACTTGTGTACCTACTTACCTACTGGCTGACCTACAGAACTACCTACTTACTGTGCTGAGCTATATACCCACCTGGCTACTTTATTCTATTTTTTTTTTTGTAGCAGGCTATATACCTCCCTACTAAGGGTACTGAAATACTTACCTCTGTACTGTGGGGGACTATATAAACTATCTACAAGGGGCCATATATACCTGTCTATTTACTTATCTATACCCGTCTACCAAGGGTACCTATACACCTACCCACTTATGGGACTTATATACCTACCTACCAAGGGGCTATATAGCTACCTTCCTACTTAGGAGCCCTATATACCTACCTACTTGGGGGTCTTTATACCTCCCTAGCTAATGGGAGCCTATATAGGAGAGATGGGTGACTCCTCAACCCCCACAGCAGGCACCCAGCTTTCCTATCATAGAAATGCGGGTTGCTCTGAGCATGGGGTGTCATCATGCTTTCCTATAATACCCCCATTAGTTAGAGAGGTATATAAAACCCCCATTAAGTAGGTAGGTATAAAGGAGCTGGAAAAGTGAGGATTCTAATATGTTTGTGTGGTAAATTCTGCAGAGACGAGTCGTGGCCAGGAAAAGTCATGGTGTTCTAGGCTGGATTGAGAAGAAAAAGCCCTACTGAGCAAAACGTAACACAGAGGACCCAAGTCCCAGATGTTTTCCGACCCTGGCAACACCCCTTATTGATGTTATTTCTTATATTTTACTGTTGTCAATAGTGTGCGTTCATATATATCGTGTCAGTAATTACAGTGTCAGTCTTTGAAAGGATACTCACGATGGACATGTTGAATGATAATTCTCAGTTGTCAATTTATTTATGCTATTTCTTCATACTATTCATCCTATTATAAGCCTACAAATGACGGCAACCAATATTGAAACCATAAGGTAAATAACAACCAAATAACCAACAACAGCCTTATGAAAAAATCAAATCAATCTTTATTACACCAAATAATACAAAACAATGACAGTGAAATAATAATAACCTAACAAAAAATAAATAAAATATACACAATCCACCCAACAGAAAGAGGCTACTACTCTCCACCATCTATGAGTAAATAAGCTGAAGAAAATACATTTAGGCAAGAGAAGCGTTTGAGCGAAACGCGTGTCGGGGTTTGGCTCCTCTCCACACGTGGGTGGCTGGTTGGCTAAGTATGTTTATATTGCAATTTGCATTTATAACATGTTTTTTACTTCTTTGCCTAAATGTATTTTCTTCGCTTATTCTACTCATAGATGGTGGAGTGTAGTCAGCCTCTTTCTTTTGGATGAGTGGTTTTGTGTTTATTTTATTTATTTTTTGTTAGATTATTATTGTTTTACTGTCATTATTTTGTATTATTTGGTGTAATAAAGATTGATTTGATTTTTTCATAAGGCTATTGTTGGTTATTTTTTCATCCTATTATTCAAATCATTTTCAGGAGAAAACCAGTTCTAAGAAACAATGCTCCAGAATAGTGTTGAGCGATTGCGTTGGCTATCGAGATCGATCGATAGTCGATAGTCGGCTGCTATCGATAAGGTTTTCGATAGTGAGCATCGATTATGCGAGATTACCATTAAGTCTAGGAGAGAGCAACAACACCTTCATTATTACACACCAACAAGCTGGAGAAGCTGTATTTAACATTCCAAACAGTCAAATGGATACGTGCTTACATCTTAGGCAACCAACTTAGGTTAATAAAAGTCACAGAAAAATAAGTACAGATCATTCACCCCTATCCCTGTCTTGTACCCTACAGCCTGACCAATTAAACTGCACTCACCCAAAATTAAAATAGTGCCAGAAGCAGTATGATTTGAACCCATCATGTTACTTGACAAACTGGTCATTGAATATTACTGTCACTGGAACGCTGCATGAGCCCTAAACCTGCATGACCCCCAGATTTAAAAAGTGCCGCAAAAAGGAGACTTTCAATCACCATTTTACGTTGAAGCTGGACACTAAACTATATCTGTCCTGTACCCAGCAGGAATGACCATTAAAACTGTATGTACCCACAGTTTAAAAAGTGCCAGATAAAAAGGAGTCTTTCAACCACCCAATTTTTAGTTTTCACTGGACTTGGACTAGAACTGTCCTGGACCACAGTATGACCATTGAACCTGTCTGACCCCAGATTAAAAAGTGCCGGAAAAAGGAGTCTTTCAACCCATTTTAGTTGAACTGGACATTGACTATACCTGTCCTGTGCAACAACATGGACCTGGGCCGGGATTCAGTGCGGTGCGGTGAGAGCCCAGGCTGGCGTCCGTTCATCTATTAACACGCAGGTTAAAACTGCCCTGATGACTCGCAGCACAAAATCTGTTGTGCTGGAAGCAGAGTGCGGAAGCGGGAAGTGTGAGAACTCAGCCTTCCTCAGTACACAGTCAAGACCTGGGTAGCGCTTGCCCATCCGTATGAGTGAGGACCAATTGAGCTTCACTTGGAAATACTGGTGGTTAACGCTCCTGTTACACCCAGGTGCCCTTTTGCTTGGCATTCTTTTTCTCATTTTACTCAACGTGCTGGAGGAAATTGTCTCTGTACTTTGTTCTCTGTCCGTGCTCCATACTCCATGTCCTCTGAATAACCTACATCTGGTCAAGTTTTCCTGTACCTCCCTTGTACAATTCAGGGAATTTTTTTTACCAGCTATTTTGTACATGCAAGTTTTTTAGTAGTTTAATTCTAGAAAACACATTTTTAAAATGGATGGAATCCCACCATGTCTTTGTTTCTCTTTTTTTTCATTGTATTAAATGGGTTGTCTCAATACAGGGATTGATAGCTATGTTAAAGATCTTGCAAAAACAAGTCATTTTGCAATATGTGTCCAATAACAGTGTCCTACCTATTCCTGTTTCTGACAGCACCATCACCCTTGAGCCACTCTTGACAATTGTGAAGAACAAATGTCTGTTAGAAACAACATTTTTTAGAATAGGACCTGTAGTTATAAGCTGCATGTCACAGCAAAAATGCCCCAAAAATTCAAAGCATGACACCTTGAGCCACTTTGGACAATTGTGAAGAACAAATGTCTGTTAGAAACAACATTTTTTAAATAGGACCTTGTATGTGCATGTCCAGCAAATGCCCAAAATTAATCATGACTGAGCCACTTGCAATGTAGAACAATGTCTTAGAAAAAACATTTTTTAGAATAGGACCTGTGTATGCTGCATGCACAGCAAAATGCCCTCAAAAATTCAAGATGACCTGGAGCAACATTTGGCAATTGTGAAGACAAATGTCTGTTAGAAACAAATTTTTTTAAATGGACCATGTAGTTATTGCTGCTTTCAAGCTAGCATGACCCAAAAAATTATAAATATGCCTTCTCAGCCACTGTTAAAAATTGTGAGGGAGAAATGCCACTTAGAAGCCACATTTCTGTTCCAAAGGACCATGATTATTGCTGTATCTCACAGCTACATGACCCCAAAAAAATTATAAATATGACTTCTCAGCCACTATTAAAAATTGTGAGGGAGAAATGCCACTTAGAAGCCACATTTCTGTTCCAAAGGACCATAATTTATAGCTGTATCTCACAGCAACATGACCTCAAAACCATTGACAATGCGAAAAACTTCTTAAGATAAAGTGAGTAAAATGGAATACGGTGTTGTCATGAAAACCTTTGCTGGTCTTTTACAGTCTCTCCCCACAGCAAAGAGAATAAAAGATGGGAAAAAAGGGAATAAAATTTGCAGTAAGAAATGTTATTCATTTTTAAAAAAAAGTTTCAAAGAGGACATTCTCTGTTTGAAAAAGGGAATGTGAAAGTTAGGGACGGCAACCTTAATCGGTGACCTCGGGAATTGGGGCCACATAACAATCATCAGTAGATCATGGGCATGATTCATCTTTTATGAAAGTCAAAACGGATCCACATTAATTGTGGAAAAGCCGGATGCGTTTGTCTGTTAATGAAACCTCCAGCTGTGCTGAAGGTCGCTTCTGATATGGACGCTGGATTGCGGGCAGGACAAAACACCCTCTATGGCTTGGACTAGCCAGCTCAGCCATTCGTCCATTTTGGATACCTCCAGAAGTCTAGTTGGGTTCCGGAAAAAGAAAACAGCAAAAAAAATCGGTTGTTGAGACGCAGATTAGTTGTGCCTCCATGATCTTAAGATGATCTCTGTGTGTTGGATTGTGTTGCACGCATTGCTTTGCGTTGGTTGAGGTGGTAAGAACAAAAGATTTGGCCAGAAGGTCACCATTTAGGGCTTCCGCCACCTTGCCTGCTGCTGCCGCTCGGCTACTTGGAACTCTACTGCTGTTCCGTCGTGATGTTGTTTCCACCGTGACATTTGGGGATACGTTGTCAGAGACGCACAGATGTCTCGTTGGATCAATCAGCAAAGGGTTCTCCAAATTTCCTAGCATTTTACTCTCTATTGGGGTGGGTGGGTTGGAATAGTGCTGATTTTTTGTTTTGTACCGGAGATCAGGAGGGTGGCCACCCAGTAGTAAAACTGTTGTTTTCCCCATTTTGATGGCTTACATGCGAGGTTTCATGTTGGAGGAAATGGAGGCATCCAATAAGCAATCATGTGAGAGATGGAGCCTGATTTTCCCAAGCCTTGGGGTCGAGGGGGACCATTAGCAAACTGGGATTCTTCCTTCATTCTTCCTCCTCCGACTCTCAAATTCGGCCCACTACTTTTCCAAGGAGGGACGTCGGTAACATCGGTGTCTTGGAATTACCCTCCTTCCTCTCTCCGCTGGCTCCGGCACAGCTTTCAACCCAGCCTGACTTGCCTGAGATGATGCAACCCTGAGAGCTGGATGCGCCCCACCTTTGGCACTAAGCTCTGGGACCCGAAAAACCATGCCCTAATGAAGGACCGATGAAATTGTGAAAAATGTCGGGCCTGTGGATTTGACACGAGAGGAAGGCTCCGTGTCGCATCTGTGGTCCGTCTCCTTCCTCAGTCGGCTGGCTGGGGGACCTGTTATTTCAGAAGTGTTCCAAACGATTCATTCCTCAGAACTAAGATACACCACAATTGTCATGCTGACAATGGGGCATGTGTCGCAATGACTTTTTTTTTTTTTGGTGGCTTCTTAAAAAACTAGGCAAGGTTGAGTGCAGAGGCCTCTTTTAACCTGCCTCCTCTCTCGGTGGTTTTCAACACCACGAGGTCCGCACCGCTGCTTCGTGTTCAGGCCACTGTGTTCTCTTCGTACTTGCGTATGGCATTGCCGCTGTGCCACAATCGGCTGGTAGCATGTGGTGGGGTGAATTCCAGGTTGTTTGCCACGTTCAAACAATTGAGGGTACGGTGGACGGGGAGCTGAGCTGACGCTGCAAATCGGCAGCCTGGCGGGGATCGAAAAGCCAGGGTGCGGAAACGGCGGAAAGTGCGAACTCAAGACCTCGAAGCCTTCTTTCAGCAGGCAGTCCGACCGGGTTTAGCTCTTTAGAATATTTTCTGAACGACATGGTCATGACAAGTGCAAGAAAGGGATGTGCCTACAAGCTAACGGATCCTGCTTAAGGGCGGGCCAGCAGATTTTCGCCCGTTATACGCCTCTCCTCAACTTGCTGGCACAAGTTATTGTCACCCATCCAGCACGCTCACGGTCTCGTTGAGGAGAGCCGTCACAGCTTCTTGACTGTGTTGTGGACGGTCTCCAAAGGCTGATTAATTTCAACACGGCCCTGGTGTCTCTGGGCACCGTGATGCCTCAGAGTCCTTGGGGGGAAAGATCCCTTTGCCATCAAATTTCCCTGCGGTTTTGAAGAGCGTGCGGCCGAGCCTGAGAGCCACAGTCACCCAGGGAGACATTTCCCCCAGTCCCACCCAATGGCTGTCACAGAGATATAGCGGGCCTCCTTGGGCCGGGCTTAGTAGTTCCATTGTCGGTGGTGAGATGGGAACTTTTACGGAAACAGATGCCAGGACAAACGCGCTTAGAAAATTTTAGAATGACCACGTGGCTGGCCAGGGCGCAGGGTCGGCTTTTCTGGCAAAGAAATGCCTTGGCTCCGGCAAATCTGGTATATTGAGGGCTGGCTGAGGGGCCATGAACGTGGCGACACCTTGTGTTAAACTAGGACGGAAAAGGCAAACATTTCCAAGGCGCCAAAAGCCCCTGGCATTTGCGACCATTCAGGCTTTTGGCTTTTTGGGTTGGTTTGGGTTTATGTTGTTTTTCTGCTCCCACAAACCTGGAAGACAGAAGGATTGGCTGCTTAGTACTGGGGGCCGCTGTTTTTTTACGAGCGTGCTTGTCGTTTTCAATAGCTGGCGGGAAAGAGAAGGGGTTGGATTGGGTCTCTGGTGGTGCTGGTGGTAACTCGAGCGGGGACGGTTGGTGGCTGAAGCGGGGCTGATCCTGATCATGACTCTGTGTGGGGACTTTGCGGCAGGCTGGAGGGAAAAAACCTTGGTGGTGGCGGAGGAGGAGGAGGCCGGAGACCTGAGGGGTTCGTGATGGTGTTGGAGGCCCGGCGTCGGTTGGCCTTTTTTTGGCCAAGTGTTTCCCTCCATTTAAACTAATGCATTCGCTGCATTGTGTCTAGACATGTTGGGGGTTGTGGTGATCCACTTTAAGAGTTTTCTTGCTCTCATCTTATGCGTTCGGCCAAGGCGGCTCATGTGGACAATCGTGGGTGGTATTTCAGAGGGCTTGCTCAAAGAAGGGGCCAGGCTTTTGGAGAAGGTCCTGGAACCGTTTTGACGGGCAATAAGCGGAGGAGGCGGGGTTGGCTGGTCGCGGGCTGTGGCGGAATCATTCAGCGAAACTTCTGCGAACCAACCCTCTCCCTTTTTGTGGCGTGTGACGTATTGAGGAAAAATATATTAAGAAAAATGGAGGTGTGCAGATTAGTACCTTAAAATTAAAAAATCGTTACTTTTACTTCACAACTAAAAGGATTGTCTAGCAAAGGGCAGGGAATCCATATTGTTACATGAATGGTGTATAATAAACAATAAGCCTCTATATATTCATTAAAATGAGGTTTTGGCCAATGAGAGGATTTAAAAACTTACCTAAATCTCTCCCTAGAATGTTTGCACCCAAATAGTAGGTGGGAAGGCACTCGCCGAAAAAGGGGACCCGTTAAATTGGTCATACACATCGTCTTCCTTCCTCGTCGTTTGAAGCGCTCGGAAGGCAATTCTGACGGAATAAAGACCAGGATGGACTCGCAATGTCGTCATTCACATCTCTTGCATCATCAACTAGGTGACTTGGTGTCCTGAACTTTCTGCATCCCAGAAGGCTGCGGGCTACAAGGCAAGGGGCCACTGCAGGCGTTTTGTGCCGGGACCCGCCGGGATTTTTGCGATTTGCACCGGCTCTCCTTCACCTCTATGATGCATCAGATAAACTGGGACGTAGGAGCAGACTCAAATTCATCCTTAGATCTTTTAATACTATTGCCTTCTGAAACCCCTAAACCGCATTTTTGTCTCAAAGAGGTTCTTCTGACAATGGATTTACCACAGTGGTGGGTTATCCACGTGTTTGGTATTTGGGCTGCGTCATTGTTGGACGGGATGTGTGATGCTGATGACGAATATGTGGTGTGACTGGCGGAGGGAGAGGTGGTAAGACTGTAGATGGCATGGTGTGCATTAAACCACTGAAGGGAACAAGATTGGCGGACGATGTTCGTTACTTAGATTAACAGGGACCGGACCAGCGGAATGAAAGGCTGTCGCGTCTTGCAAAGACGATCCGGCTGGCTATTGCGTTGTTTGTCGCCAGCACTGGAAGGGAGCCTTTCTTGTACCTCTACCTTCCTGTGCTACCCCCTTTTGCTCGCTTACCACCTGCATTTCGGCTCCTTGTTCAGAATGATAAAAAAATTTGAGAAGGTTATGGAATAGTTTGGAAAGGTCTTTATTAAATGGTCGGGCAAAATTCAACTGCTAATTCTCAAAATCCCTATAATTCAAAACAAAAAAGCTGGATTCACATTTTAACTGCTAGGTGTCTATCAACACAATCTTGGGATGGGCATAAAGTCCAAAAAAACACTTTCTGTTTATGTTCTTGATATAATTAAACGGTATTTTTGCACCTTTCAATACACTGTGGTGGAATATTGATTTGCTGTTTTAAAGATTTTACGTTAGAATTGCTCTGCGTCAATGAAACAATGCTTGGGTGTGCAAAAAGTCAAAAAAAACACGAAACTGTTATGTTGGATTAATAAACGGTATTTTTTTGCCCTTTTCAAATTTCACCTGTGGTGATATAGATTGCTGTTAAGATTTACGTAGATGCGCGTCAATGATACAATGCTGGGGTGCGCCAAAAAGTAAAAAACAAGTAATACTGTTATGTTTTGATATAATAAACGGTTATTTTTTTTGCACCTTTCAATTTCACCTGTGGTTGGGTGAAAATATAGAAATTGCTGTTTTAGGTTTACGTTAGATGCTGAGTCAATGAACAATGTGGGTGTTGCAAAAAGTCAAAAATACGTATCAAACTGTGTTATGTTTACAGGTGTGTAATGGGTGTAAAATTGAAAATGAACACTAATCTGGGAAATGTATATCTGATAATAAAAAGTGGAGTTTTTCAGCATAACATAGAGGACCTGCAGTTATTAGAAATGATGTGTATCCAATATAAGTTCCAGGGCTGCCCCAATACTCCTGGACAAATAATTTCATTAGCAAAACTGTTATTAATAAGGATATTCCAATACAATGTCTACACTATGTCTTGGTGTACTATATCAGTGTCTTCTTCTATAGATAGAGCTTGGTCTGTCGTTCGGGGGCCCGGCGCCCCCCTCCGCTACCACCGCCGTGATATTTACAGCGGTAGATTGCTGTTTTTAAAAATTTCTCTAGCTTAACTACCTAAAAATCTTCAATATTCTCTTATATAACTAATTGGGGGAAGGATCACAGCTAATAGTAGAGGTTTTCTCTGTTTGCAGGAAATAGGGGGGACTTAAATTCGTGAGCTGTTTGGCACAGGGGCAGAAACGGCAGGTTTCCTTTCCCTATTGGAGACGCTTGGAGAGGGGACACTGTGGCTGATAACAGGAAACAATGTTCTATTGTAAAACGAAGGTCATGTGATTTTTCCAGCCAAATCACAAAACCATACGACATTTCCCCAGGTCATGAAGTCGCTCAACATCTCACCCTGCCTTATTTCTGTAAAAATGATTTTGGCTGGCCGCCAAAAATTTAACAGGAAGCGCGAAAATAGTGTTATCACAAAATCTGGGGACTGGGGCAAAAATCCAAAAAAAAAACACGTTTATCTTGTTTATGTTTTTGGATTATAATAAAAGGTATTTTTGGCACTTTTCAATTCACCTTGGTGAATATTGAATTGCTGTTTTAAGATTTAAGTAGATGCTGGCGTCTATATTGAAAACACACATTTTGCTGGGTGTGCTTATCAAAAAACAAGTAAAACTAGTTATGTTTTTATTTAATAATACGGTATTTTTTGCACCTTTCATTTCCGCGTGGTGAATTAGTATTGTGTTTTAAGATTTACGTAGATGCTGCGTCAATGGAACAATTGCTGGGTGCGCAAAAGTAAAAAAAATCACGTATACTGTTAGGTTTTGATATAATTAAAACGGTATTTTTTTGCAACTTGCACATTCACTGTGGTGCAATATAGAGAATTTGCTGTTTTATGATTTACGTAAGTGCTGCGACAATGAACAAAATGCTGGGAGTGCAAAAAGCCAAAAAACACGTAATACTGTTATGTTTTTGGTAAATAATAAAAACGGTTATTTTTTGCACCTTTCAATTTCCCTGTGGTGATTATAGAATTTGTGTTTAAAGATGTACGTTAGATGGGCTGCGTCAATGAATCAATGCTGGGTGCGCAAAAGTCAAAACACACGCAACTGTTATGTTTTGGTTAAATAAACGGTATTTTTTTTTGCACCTTTCAATTCAACTGTGGTGAATAGAGGAATTTGCTGTTTTTTAAGATTTACGTTGAGGCAAGTGTGTAAATGTACAATGCTGGAGTGCGCAAAAGTTTCAAAAAAAAACACGTAAAACAGTTATGTTTTGTATAATAATTCGGTATTTTTTGCACCTTTCATTCACCTGTGGTGGGAATAATTATTGCGTAGTTTAAGATTTAAGTAGATTGCTGGTTAAAGTGAACATGCTGGGTGCGGGCAATAAGTCTAAAACAAGTAAACTGTATATGTTGTGGTATAATAAACGGTATTTATTTTGCACCTTTTCAATTCACCTGTGGTGTATTTAGAAATGCTGTTTTAAGATTTACGTAGATGCTGCGTCAATGAACAATTGGCTGGGTGTGCAAAAGTCAAAAAACACGTAACTGTTGTTTTGTGATATAATAAACGGTATTTTTTGCACCTTTCAATTCACCTGTGGTGATATAGATTGGCTGTTTTTAAGGGATTTACGTAGATGTGCGTCAATGAACAATGCTGGGTGCGCAAAAGTCAAAAAACACGTAACTGTTATGTTTTGGTATAATAAACGATATTTTTTGACCTTTCAATACCCCTGTGGTGAATATAGAATTGCTGTTTTAAGATTTACGTAGATGCTGCGACAATGAACAATGCGGGGTGCGCAAAAGTCAAAAAACACGTAACTTGTTATGTTTTGGTATAATAAACGATATTTTTTGCACCTTTTCAATTCACTATGGTGAATATAGAATTGCTGTTTTAAGATTTACGTAGATGCTACGTCATGAACAATGTGGGTGCGCAAAAGTCAAAAAACAACGTAACGTTATGTTTTGGGTATAATAAAGGGTATTTTTGCACCTTTCAATTCACCTGTGGTGAATATAGAATTGCTGTTTTAAGATTTACGTGGATGCTGCGTCAATAAAACAATGCTGGGTCGCAAAAATCAAAAAAAAACATAAACTGTGAGTTTTGTACGATACACGGTATTTTTGGAAAACAAACAACCTGGCTGACTACAAGATTGCTGTATTTGTAATTTAACTGAAGGTGGATGTATCAACAGTCACAGGTGTAATGGGTAAAATTGAAAATGAAAATGAACACCTATCTGAAATGTATACTGATAATAAAAGTGGAGTTTTGCAGCTAACAAAGAGACCTGCAGTTACTAGAAATGATGTGTATCCAATATAAGTTCAGGCTGCCCAATATCCAGGAAATATTTCAATAGCAAACTGTTAATAATAAAGATATTCCACTACAATGTCTACACTAAGTCTTGGTGAACTTTATCCAGTGTTCTTTATAGTTAGAGCTTGTCTGTGTTCGCCCGCGCCCCCCCCCCCCCCCGCTCCCACCGCCGTGAATTTACAGCGGTAGATGCTGCTTTAAAATTCTCTAGCTAACTACATAAAATCTTCAAATCTCTAATCTAACTAAATTGGAAGGATCACAGCTAATAGTAGAGGTTTCTCTGTGCAGAAATAGACTAATTTTGCTGAGCTGTTTGGCCACAGGCAGAACGCAGGTCCTATCCCTATGAGACGCTGAGAGACACTGAGGCTGAAACAGGAAACACTGTTCTATGTAAAACGAGGTCATGTGATTTTTCCAGCCAATCGCAACCATACACATCCCAGTCATGACGTCGCACACACATCTCACCCTGCTCTATTCTGTAAAATTATTTGCTGGCCGCCAAAATTACAGGAAGCGCCGAAAAAGGCGCGATCTTAATAGATGATGCTCAGATTTTAACCTTAATTATCGCATGATCTGGAAATTTCGATCACCATAAAAACCTTGCCGATTTCAACTTTGTCGATAAAAATCGCTCAACACTAGTGGTAATCCATATATCTCTCCACTAGGTGGACAGAAAGCTGCAACGTATGGTACGTCTCCCAACGTATGGTACTGTGGCTTTTTGGCTTTTTTTCATGCTATGTGAATAGATGTCAATTTAAGGTGCAGCTTTCTGTCCACCTAGTGGAGAGATATATGGATTACCACCAATCAGCTGCACCTGGGTATTTTTCTTTAATAGCATGGGGGCCTATGTTGCCTTTATGCCGTGTTCAGTCTCATTTCAGCTTTACTAGCAGTGAGTATGGCCATGTTTCTGTTTTTCTTCTGAGTAAAATTTTTTTCCCCCTTTTTCTGTATATTTTGTGATTTTAAGGGAGTGTAGGGACCTGCAATAAATGAGGAGCCGTGAAGGAGGCTTGCAGGCTTACAATATAGTGGCCATTATGTTAACCAATACCTCATATTTGATATTTTTCCAGTATGTGAAAATAGTTTTATTGCCCAACAGTACTGGGGATTGGATGCAAGTAGAATACCAGCAGCCGCCCCCCTCATGCATGAAAGGTGCGCGAGCGGCTGTCTTACGGGTATTTGTGCATCTGTTTAGTCTCCCAACGTATGGTACTGTGGCTTTTTGGCTTTTTTGCATGCTGTGTGAATAGATGTCAATTTAAGGTGCAGCTTTCTGTCCACCTAGTGGAGAGATATATGGATTACCACCCATCAGCTGTACCTGGGTATTTTTCTTTAATAGCATGGGGGCCTATGTTGCCTTTATGCCGTGTTCAGTCTCATTTCAGCTTTACTAGCAGTGAGTATGGCCATGTTTCTGTTTTTCTTCTGAGTTAAATTTTTTTCCCCCTTTTTCTGCCAATTGCAAATACCCAGATGCAGACGAGTTCCCTGCAGAATTCTATAGCATTTTAAAAATGGAAGTCACCCTACAAATAACATTGCTGCCAAAGCTGTGGAAGTACCTATCGAAATATTTTTCCACAAATTACCCACCTGTCCAAAATGGACTTCATCGCGAATAGACATTTCACAAAGAATTAAGGACGGCTATGGTACCGATCATTCAGGTCCAAGCAGACACCCATCCCACATCCATGCTTCTAAGCCTGGATACAGAGAAGGCCCTTGACAAGATCTCGTTGCTGCTTTTGGATGCCACCCTGATAAGGAGAGGTTTTGGGGACCTTTTTGCTTGTTTTCTGGACAATTTACAATCTAACTTCACAACTTCTCTACTTATAAATAACAGTCTTTCCCCAACCATAGATCTTTTCAAAGGAGTCAAGCAAGGCTGCCCCTTGTCCCACTTAGGGCATGTCCCCACTGCACGATTTTTAGGCCGGTTTTTCAGCTGGTTTGCGGTTTTTCAGACGAAAACGGCCGAAAATGAGCACAATGGTGCTCTATGGAAAACCCATGCAGCAGTCCCCACTGCACGGGTTTTCCGTCCAGCAGTTTTGCCGCCCGCGGTCCGCTCACAAAACATTGTACCTGCACATACCTGCACATACTTTTGTACGGAATCTGTGCAAGTCAGTATGAAGGGTGCGGGCTTTTCCCCGCTTCTCGTGTAGAAAACCCACCCCCCCCCCCTCTCCCCGGGCCGTGGGGATGGCCGCAAAGCAGTGCGAATACCGGTCGCATAACCGAACGGGTTAAGGGTGGGAACGCACCCTTATTGTTCAATTTAAACCTGCTACTTTACCACATATCACAGTCACCAATTTACCAGGGCATTAGATTTCCCACCAGGGAGATAAAAATCCTCCTGATGATTTGTAACCCACGTTTAAATCTGGCCGCTATCCTAGATGACTGCAATATAAAGGAAGTCTTTATATTGGCTACACCATAAATGTAAACAAAAGTGAGTGCATTTTGTTAAAGGGACCGGCAAAACGGTTATGGGCAGTAAAACACATGATGCATTGGTGTAGAACATCACTAAAATACTTGGGAATCTGGCTTACAAGAACACCGGCACACATATATATAGAGAGTATTACTAAATACACTGAGAAAATTCTGCAATCTCCTGTCATTCATGGGCAGATGTAATCTTCTTAAAATGATGAAATTTCTGCAATTGCTGTATATTTTTCACATACACCCCATCTACATGCGACCCTGGGAGGAGAAGTTCATTAATGGGCAGCACAGATTTTTTATCTGGAATGACAAAAGGGCCCAAATCCCACTGCAGCTCCTCTATCAGAATCAGCTGAATGGAGGCCTAGGTTTCCCGAATCTGCGCACGTATAATTTTGGCTGTGCTGGGTTGCTTATTAGCTGACTGAATGCTAAATTCAGAGATATTTACTAGTGATGAGCGATTACGTCAACTATCGTCATCGGGTCGATAGTCGATATCGTCAATTATGAAGACGATTTCCGATAGTCGATAATAGATTATCGCCGATGACCATTAAAGTCTATGGGAGAGGAACAACAGCTTCATTCTTACACCCAAACAGGGCTGGAGAAGCTGAAATTAACATCCACAACAGTAAACTGGATACGTGCTACATCTTAGGCAACACACTTAGGTTATAAAAGTCACAGAAACAAAGTCACAGACCATTCACTATCCCTGTCTTGTACCACAGCATGACCCTTAAACCTGCATGACCCACAAATTAAAAAGTGCCAGAAGGCAGTATGATTTGAACCATCATTTTACTTGAACTGGACATTGACTATCCCTGTCCTGGAACGCAGCATGACCCTTAAACCTATCTGACCCACAGATTAAAAAAGTGCAGGAAAAAGGAGTCTTTTAACCACCATTTTAGTTGAACTGGACATTGACTATATCTGTACTGGACCGCAACATGACCCTTAAACCTGCATGACCCACAGTTTAAAAAGTTCCGGAAAAAGGAGTCTTTGAACCACCATTTTAGTTGAACTGGACATTGACTATATCTGTCCTGGGACACAGTATGACCATTAAACCTGTCTGACCCACAGATTAAAAAGTGCCAGAAAAAGGAGTCTTTGAACCACCATTTTTGTTGAACTGGACATTGACTATACCTGTTCTGTACCACAGTATGACCATTAAACCTGTCTGACCCCCAGTTTTAAAAAGTGTCGGAAAAAGGAGTCTTTCAACCACCATTTTAGTTGAACTGGACATTGACTTTATCTGTCCTGGGCCACAGTATGACCATTAAACCTGTCTGACCCACAGATTAAAAAGTGCCGGAAAAAGGAGTCTTTGAACCACCATTTTTGTTGAACTGCACATTAACTATATCTGTCCTGGGCCACAGCATGAGCCCCAAACCTGCATGACTCACAGATTAAAAAAAGTGTCGGAAAAAGGAGTTTTTAAAACACCATATTAGTTGAACTGGACATAGACTATACCTGTCTGTACCACGTATGACTTAAACCTGTCTGCCCCCACAGATTAAAAAGTGCCGGAAAAAGGAGTCTTTGAACCACCATTTTTGTTGAACTGCTCATTGACTATATCTGTCCTGGGCCACAACATGAGCCCCAAACCTGCATGACCCCCACATTTAAAAAGTGCCTGAAAAGGAGTCTTTCAAACACCATTTTAGTTGAATGGCATTGACTATACCTGTCCTGGGTAACCTACATCTGTTCAAGTCTTCCTGTACCTCTCTTGTACAATTCAGAGGAATAGTTGTATCAGCTATTTTGTGCATGCCAGTTTCTTAGTAGTTTAATTCCAGAAAACACATTTTTAAAATAGGATGGAATCCCACCACATCTTTGTTTCTCTTTTTTAAAATGTATTAAATGGGTTGTCTCACTACAGGGATTGCTAGCTATGTTAAAGATCTTGCAAAAACAAGTCATTTTGCAATTTTGTGTCCATTAACAGTGTCCTACCTATTCCTGTTTCTGACAGCACCATACCATTGAGCCACTCTTCACAATTGTGAAGAAAAAAATGTCTGTTAGAAAAACCCTACTTTTTAAATAGGACCTGTTAGTTTTAGCTGCAATTTCCAGCAACATGCCCCCAAAAATTGAAACATGACCCTTGAGCCACTTTTGACAATTGTGAGAACAAATGTCTGTTAGAAAAACATTTTTTTTTATAATAGGACCCGTAGTATTGCTGCATTTCAAAGCAGCATGACCCAAAAAATGATAAAATGACTTCTCATCCACTGTTAAAAATTGTGAGGGAGAAATGCTACTTAGAAGTCACATTTCTGTTCCAAAGGACCATGATTATAGCTGTATCTCAAAGCAACATGACCCCAAAACCATTGAAATGGAAAAATTCTAAAAATGAAGGGA